>VDFB02000015.1:578710749-578786019 GCA_007258455.2 Sequoia sempervirens
AGAGGAGGTATAAGGAGTTTCAAATTGGTGATGAAGTGATGGCCCACTTGCGGAAAGAAAGGTTTCCAGTGGGAACCCATAACAAATTGAAGATGAAGAAGTTCAGTCCCTACAAAATTTTGAAGAGGCATGATTCAGGGAATGCATATGAGGTAGAGTTGTTGAATGGATTCAACATTTCCCCTGTGTTCAATATTTCAGATTTGACAGAGTATCATGAAGGTGGTGCAGAGGAAGTACCAATGATGGAACCGTGTGGGATTCGAGCACCTACGTCAGAAAAGGAGGAGATTGAAGAAATCTTGGATAGTCGTGTGGGAAGGAGTACCAGGAACAGGCAGTATGAAGAATATCTTGTGAAATGGAAAGGAAGGCCTATTGAAGATTCATCCTGGTTGCCTAAGGCAGAGGTCAACCATTTGGGCTTTCCTCCACCATCTGAGATGTGATGGGGTCACTTCTCAAATTACCTTGGGTGTCTGATGCAGGAGCATCCAGTGGTGTAAGGGAAATCTTGCATCACCCAAAAATAATTAAATTTCAAGTTTCTCAATTTTTAGATGTTTTTACATTTTTGGATACCCTTTTCGTCATAATGAAATTATCAATTTATGGTTTTTATTTTCTATTCCTGGGTTGAAAGATATTGCAGTTTTAGTTGCCCAGATTTGCACTTAAAAATCTTCCAAGTTAGATTTGAGGCACTTAGAGATTCTGGATCAGCCTCAAAACTTGCCAAAATTAGCATAGAATATTTTGAGTGTATTGTTTCCTTCAAGACCTTTCCAACAGTTCAAACGGTTCATGAATTGGAGTCCCGGATCAAAAGTTATGGCCTCGGGAAGTTGGCGCACTTTCTAGAAGATACAAGTGCAAATGTTTTTTTGAAATTTGAACTCCAAGTTGTAATTTTTCGGCGCCAAACTGCCTAAGCTCAAATTTGAATGTTGTTTTGGCTCCAAACTAAAGAGGAGCTCTATTTATGGGTGATTTTCTAATTTTTGGGTAACTTTTTGGGGACAAGCTCGCATATTGCGAAAGAGTTATTCTGTAGCTATCTGTAACTTGCATGTGTTGTAGAACTTGGGGATTTGAGATCCTCTGCATGTAAGAAGCTCCATTTTCTAAATAATAAAATTATTCTCTTGTTTGTGGGTTATTTTCTAAGTCTTAGGTTGCGCCCTCATCATCGATGATCCAATTTAATGGTTAAATTTGATAGGATCTATTATCTATTCGTTGTTGCTATCATAGAATTTGACATTTGGTTGTTGACATTTTCTATGTTATTCCCTTAAAACCATAGACCTTGGGAATAATTTTATCCTTATGATTTTTAATGACATTATCATGCTATGTGAATCATCTATGTTGATTTTACAAGTGGTTAAATGAATGTTACTAAGGTAGTTATAGATATACCATTGTTTATGTGTGTTAATGTTATTATGTAGGTTTCCACTAAAATTTTGATGTCAATGAAGCCTACCAAGTGGGAGAAACTCTTACCAGCTGGTCAATTACCAAGAAGCCAAGAAGATCATTAAAAGGTCAAAGGTGGGAAAGCTCTCATGAAGGGAAATTCCTAATTTGAATAAAATAATGTAACTACCTTTTTAATGGTCATATTTGTTTGTCGAGCAAATATAGGGAGTGCGTTGTGCTAGATTCCCATTGGAGCAAGTTTGCTTTGACCAATTTAGCACATGCATAACTTCCTCCATCTTTTCTATGCTTTCAATAAGTGGCATCCTCCTATTTTGATGAGGTAAAATTCCTAGGTAGTTAGGGTTAATCATTAGTTTTTCTCTCTATAAATAATGGTCTGATGCCCCTTTTGATGAAGTTGGATGTTCTAATTTTTTATTCCCATTTTCCAGTTTTAATAATATAGTTTTATTGTTGAGATGTTGTAAATATGCTTTCAAGAAATAATATGATATTTTGAGTTGTTACATTTGAGTTAGTGTAAGGGAGACTCACCCAAGGGGGCCCACTTGGTGATAATTCCATCTATTTAATTTAGAATTTATTTTATGTTCAATAGTTTGTTTCAATTTCAGCAACTGTCTGTTACTGCAGCCACTGGAATTTTGTTTTGTGACTGTTCCTACACCCAAGGCAGACAAAGTAGTTTCCTGTCTATTTGCTGAGATTTCCATTTCTATCTTTCATTTATAGTCAATTTGTTAATTCTTAGTGTAAATGTTTATTTATGCTCAGTGTTTAAGTTGATTTCCTTCCAACATTGTATTTCTACTATTGTTTATTTCCTAGTTTATGGATGATTGTAGTAGAGTCCTAGTGCACATACAATGCTGACCCATTTCAAGTTTATGTCTCTGGGTTGAAAAATGAAATGCACCTTCATGATGAGTGAAAAAGCTACTTAGTGTAGATGTCCAATCTCTAAGTCATAGCTCTAAAGGCTTAGTTATTAAACCATTAAAGGAGACCAACAATGCCTTTGTATATTCCTTCATTTCTAGAAAAATGGATATCCTAAATGTCCATGTGATTCCCTTTGGAGTCAAGTTGACATATACCCTACCAAATTTTCCAACAACCCTTCTAGTGGGATCATAGAATTGCATGCATTCTATAATAACTTTAGGGCTTCCATGGCTAGAGGAAAAATCACATCCATGTATAGTCCATTCATGATGATATTTTGTGACCATTGAGTCACATTAGGCTATTGTACCCTTTCAATGAATTATTCCACCTAAAAATTACCTAGGTGGGTATATGCTATCATCTTATAAGTCGAAATGACTTGGGAATGAGGTAATTCAAATTCCTCCTTATTTATTCTTTTCCATGTATTATTGAAACTTAATTCAATCATACCTTTAACTGAGAACCATTTTGAGTTAAAGGGAATAATGGATAATGGCAATACCTCCTTTGATTTTAGTTTCCACCTCCCTTACCTTTTTTTTGTTTTGTGAGCCTCTACAAATTCTTCATACATGCCTTTGTGAACGAGCTATGGAATTTTCCAAATGCAACAATACTTACTAAATGACACCATGATACCTTCATTACATTTGTTAATTCCAATTCATCATTATTCATTAAATGCTCTGATTTCATACAAAGAGTGAAGGTTAATAATTAATGAAAAGGTTTTAGGTTTTTGCACCTTAGCCTTTGAAATTAAGGTGGGTGTAGAGTGAGCATATTCTCTCAATGTTTGGAAAATTTTGGAAAAAATGATCATCAATAATTTTAACTAGATTAGGAAGTGATATGTGACTACCTTGGTTTGAGATGTTTTGGCATATTTTGTATGAGAGTGGGAAAAAATTCACTATCAGGTTATTCAGATGACAAAACCTGATTTCAAGAAAGATTAACTATTATCAAATATTTGTTTAGCTTCATATTTTACAAAGAGTAAATGCAATTTATCTATCAAGATCTTTTACACCTAATTCTTGCTATGGATAATTATATTAGAATGTGACTTCGGGTCTAACTTAGACATCCTCCTAACCATGAATGGTGATAGATCAAGAAGATTGTTGTGGAGAAAATCTCTCCTTCGAGTAAACATTCTTTAGTGGATATGGTTCGATTAGTTAACATGGGACATGATGATGTAAAATTCTTGATTCCTTGAGGCTAAACAATTTCTACAAGAGAATGATTTCATCTTTGAAACTTTTTCTTGCTATTTCAAAAATAGCATTGGATTCCCTATTTAAGCACTATTGGAATTAAGCAAGCATAACATGATTTTTCCATTTCCTCCCAACCAAGCGAAAGAAAAAAATAAAAAAAGGGGTCCTCCATTTTGATTGGGAAAAATGGGTCATGTTATGGGACTACACAACACTTAAGTTAGTGGCCAATGAACATGAGATACATTTTATATTATTTCTCCTCCGCACTTTAGGTTCTACAAAAATTAGGTGTTTTCCCCTTTTAACAACATCATTTGAATTGTAGAAATGCTTAGAATGATGAAAAAAGACATAATATTCTTCACACTAATATTTTAGAGGACAAGCCTAATTGTCTAAATCATCTTCAAAACCCTCTATTTGCTTTGTTTTATTTCATTGTGTGGATTAAGCATATTGTTGGTATGTGGCGACTGATCATGCTATACTGTATGCTCTTCATGTATCCTCGTTGGGGTTTGGGGTCGAGCCAGGCCTCGAGTGGGGGTTTGGGGGCAAAAACCCCTGAGAATTTTTTTTCCCTATTTTTTGCTTCATCACCAACAAAAGAAAAAACTGACTTTGTAGAACCCTAATTTTGGAAGTTTCTAAAAGCTTGTTATAAGCGGTTTGGATTTGCAATATGGAATTTATTAGCAAGATTGTAATATGTTCTACATTGGATAATAAAATCATTGGATGGTTGTGGTTTTGTGGATGTAGCTTAGATTGGGTGAACCACATTAAATTCTTTGTGTTGTCTTGTTTCTACTATAATTTTCTGTGTGTTTTATTTCTCTATTTTATTGATCAAATCTATATTTAATTATTAGATATATGTCTTCTAACCCTAACAAGTGGTATCAGAGTAGGTTGTGCTCGATTATCATCTATAGGAAACTCTCACGATTGTGTGGGAGTCTCATGGTTAAGTGGGAGAAATAGTGGACGAGGGTAAATTGAAGGTAGATAAATTCAATGGGTAGAACTATCAGTTATGGAAGATGCAAATGGAGGATTATCTTTATAGAAGGATTTATGAGACTGTTGGAAGCAATAGCCAAGAAATTGGAAACAATGAGTAATGAGGATTGGAATCTTCGAGACATAAAGGCACTGGGAGCCATTCGTTTATGCCTTGAACAATCAGTGGCATTCAATATTACAATAGCAAAGACAACACAAGAGTTGATGGAAACTATAGTGAAGTTATATGAAAAGCCTTCCACTTCAAATAAGGTATTTCTTATGAAGCGTTTATTTAATATGAAAATGGTAGAAGGTGGGCTAGTTGTTGATCATTTAAATGAATTTAATATGGTTACCAGTCAATTAGCTTTTGTAAATGTAAACATTGATGAAGAAGTTAGGGATCTTTTGATTCTATGTTATTTTCCAGAAAGCTAGAATAGCTTGGTAATGGCTGTTAGCAATTCTATTTTTGGTTTGAATACATTGAAATTTGATGATGTTGTTGGTGTTATTTTGAGCAAGGAAATTCATAGGAAAATCTTAGGTGGAACATCCACATTAGGTAGTGTTTTGAATATAGAAAATATGGGAAGAACAAAGAAGAGGAAACAACTCTAGAAGTCATGGGAAGTTACAAGGAAAATCAAAGGACAAAAGGTCCCAATCTAGAGATAGAGGGATTTTTGGTATTGTGGTAAGCCAAGTCATTTAAAGAAAGATTGTTGGTCTTAGAAAAATAAAGAAGACACAAAGGAAGGAAATAAAGAGGAAAATGTGGTAAGTAATAAATCTGATGAGGATGCTTTGATTCTTTCCCTTGATAATGCTGATGATTCTTGGGTGTTAGATTCAGGGGCTTCATTTCATGCTACGCCCCATAGAAGTTATTTTCTTGATTATGTCCAAGGGGATTTTTGGATAGTTTATTTGGGAGATAACGAACCCTGTCTGATTGTTGGAAAGGGAAGAATTAAGATTAAGTTATAGAAAGAGAATCATTGGCTACTACATGAGGTAAGGCATGTTCCAAAGTTAAAAATAAATTCAATTTCAGCAAGGCAACTAGATGATGAAGGTTGTGTTGTTACATTTAGTGATAAAAATTGGAAGGTTAAAAAAGGTGTCTTAGTGGTATAAAAAGGTGTGAAAGTAGGAACTTATATTTTTGTACAGGTCATACTATTCCTTCTACTTTAGCTATTGCAGATAAAAATCAATGTTCAAGAACAATTGTTGCAGTTTAGTAGGAAAAAAATCAAACAGTTTCTATGGATTATGAATCAATGTTGTGGCATAATAGACTTGGGCATATGAGTGCAAAAGGTATAAAAGTACTTCATTCAAAGAATGTTTTAACAAGTCTAAATTTTGTTAATATATATTTTTGTGAAAGTTGTGTGTATGCAAAATAAAAGAGAGTTAATTTTCTAGAGGATGGGAAGCAAAAGAAAGATGAGAAATTGGAGCTTGTGCATATAGATGTATGGGGACTAGCTCAAGTATCATCTCTTGGAAGCTTTTGGTATTATGTCACTTTTATTGATGATGCAACAAGGAAGGTATGGATTTATTTCCTTAGGAAAAAATTTGATGTATTTGAAATTTTTAAGAAATGGAGAAGCTTGGTTGAGAATGAGACATCTAAAAAGTCAAAATGTCTTAGATCTCATAATGGTGGTGAGTATTCTAGCAAATATTTTGAATATTATTGTTCCTCTAATGGTATTCATAGGCATAAAATGGTTCGAAGGACTCCACAGGAAAATGGAGTGGTTGAGTGCATGAACACATCAATAATGGAGCATGCACAAACTATGAGATTGCATGTTGGGCTACCTTTAAACATGTGGGTAGAGGATGTAAACACTAATGTTTATTTAATCAATAGAGGTCCCTCTAATCCTTTGGGTGTGGTATTCTAGAGGAAGGATGGATAGCTAAGAAGGTGAGTTATTCTTTTCTCATGACCTTTGATTGTGAAGCATTTGCACATGTAGATTCTGAAAATAGAACCAACCTTGAAGCAAAATCAAAGAAATGTATATTTGTTGGATATGGGATTGATAAATTTGGTTATAGGCTTTGGGATTTTGAAAATAAAAAAATTGTGAGAAGTAGGGATGTCATATTCAATGAGAAAGTGTTGTACAAAGATTAGTTGCAGTAGCATGAGATGAAATAAGATGATTATGTACTGTTGGATGATACACCAAACAATGATGTTACAATGGTTCCTCATGCTCCACAACAACAACAACAACAACAAATACCACAAACACCAATGAATGTTAGATGATCTTAAAGGATAAGTAGACCTCCAAAAATATTTTCTCCCTCCTTGTATTCTATTTTATTAACTGATGTTGGTGAACCAGAATGTTATGATGAAGCTATACTAGTGGATACCAAGGTTTAGTGGGAGCATGGAATGGAAGAAATGGACTCCTTGAAAAATTAGACTTGGGAATTATGCAAGTTGCCTACAGGTAAAAAAATATTTACCAAACAAATGGGTTTATAGGTTGAAAGAGGAGGATGGAGGTAAGAAAATATTTAAAGCCATATTAGTTGTAAAAGGATTTGCATAGCAAAAAAGGTATTGATTTTGATTGAATATTTTCTCCAGTTGTTAAAATGACTTCTACTCGTATTGTAAGTATTGTGGCTGCTGAAGATTTGCATTTAGAATAGATTGATGTTACAATAACCTTTCTCAATGGTGATTTGGAAGAGGAAATATACATGGAACAACCACAAGTATTTGAGGTCAAAGGTTAAGAGAAATTGGTGTGTAGATTGAATAACAGTTTATATGGCTTGAAGCAAGCACCTCAACAATGGTATATTAATTTTGATAGCTTTATGGTTGAGCATGGCTACAGTTGATGTAATTCAGACTATTGTGTTTATTTTAAGAGGTTGGATGATGATAGCTACATTATTTTATTTTTATATGTTGATGATATGCTTGTAGCAGAGTCTACCATGGATCACATAAAGGAGTTAAAACATCAGTTAGAAAATTCATTTTCTATGAAGGATTTGGTGGCAGCAAAAAAAATCCTTGGTATGAAGATTACAAGAGATAGGAAAAATAGAAAATTATTTTTATCTCAGGCTAATTATGTTGAAAAGGTGTTACAGATATTTCATATGGAGAGTGCAAAAGATGTCAGCATACCTTTGCCTAGTCATGTTAAATTGACTGAGGATATGTGTCCAAAGACACAAGAGGAGGTAGAAAAAGTGTCCAAGGTACCTTATGCTTTAGTTGTAGGTAGTTTAATGTACGCCATGGTATGCACAAGACTAGATATTGCATATGTTGTAGGAGTTATTAGAACGTATATGAGTTATCTCAGTGTTGAGCATTTGAATGCAATAAAATAGATTCTCAAGTATTTGAGAGGTACATCTAATAAATTTTTATGTTTTGGGGGATCTAATATTGATTTAAAAGGCTATGTTGACTCAAATTTGGTAGGGGATATTGATACCAGGTGGAGTACCACATGTTATGTATTTACAGTTGGTGGGACAATAGTGAGTTGGATCTCTCAGTTGCAAAAGGTGGTTGCTTTATCCACCATGGAGGCAAAGTATGTTGCTAAAATAGAGGTGGAAAAGGAGATGATATGGCTGCAACTTTTCATGGAAGAGTTGGGAAAACAACGGGTTGAAAATTACTTGTTTACAAATAGCCAGAGTGTCATACATCTTGCAAAGAATTATTCCTTGCACTCTAAAACCAAACACATATAGTTGAGATATCACTTCATTTGGTTAGTGTTGGAGGATGAACAAGTAAAGCTAGAAAAGATACATATAGATGCTAATCTAGTGGATATATTTACAAAGGCAGTGACAAGGGAGAATCTGAGCTCCTCTTCAACTTTGGTTGGCCTTCAAGGTTGAATTCAAGTATAACAGAGCAACAGGGTTTAAGGTGCTTATTTCCAGTGGGAGCTATAAGTGCAGTGATGTCATCCAAGATCAATCTCCAAGTGGGAGATTGTTGGTATGTGGTGACTGATCATGCTATAATATACACTGATAAAAGAAAAAATTGACTTTGTAGAACCCTAATTTTGGAAGCTTCTAAAAGCTTGTTATAAGTGGTTTGGATGGGGGTTGCATTATGGAATTTCTTAGTGAGATTGTAATATGTTTTAAACTAGATAATAAAATCATTGGATGGCTACGGTTTTATGGATGTAGCCCAGATTGGGTGAACCACATTAAATTCTCTGCATTGTCTTGTTTCTACTATAATTTTCTATGTGTTTTATTTCTCTGTTTTATTGATCAAATTTGTATTTAATTGTTAGATATCCACCTTCTAACCCTAACACATATAACATAAATTATAGTAAATTTAAATTTAAATTTTATATTTGATTATGCTTATATATGAGTTATATGAATCAATTTGGCCAATGCCTTATCCATCGCAAAGTCAAGAAATGAGATAATTCTTATAAATAGCAAGCCAAATAACTAACTCAAGTGATTTACAATATTATTTCCTTACAATAAGAAACCAACTAATGGAAAATATTGTTAATATTCTTAACAATCCCTACTGCAACTATAACATCTCCAAGTAACTAATTGAAAGTATTTTAATCCATTACTTGAATAAATCCAATTAATTGAGAATTCATCACAACAAATATGCAATGAGAATCTCATGAAATATTTTATTTTATTAAGATTTAAAAGGTGATGTATTACAATATTGAGACATTGAAAGTATGACTTGTATTCATATGAGCAAAATTGAGTTATTTATTGCTATTATAGAGAGAACTTACAACATGCCTTTTCAGAACTTCAAAATACTTAACTATACCAAACTTGATTCTATATAAATATTGCAAGGACTAAGGACTCAAAATCCTTCAAATGAGGTTCATAATTCCCTTTTATAGATACAATGCAAGAAACAAGAAAAAGCCTCAATCACTACTTAAGTCACTAAAGATAAAATTCAAGTAGTGACATTGTTTTACAAAGGACAAAAATATTTATACAAAAGGAGTAGCCACTCAAAAAGTGGTTGGAGATATTTTTTGAGAATTTATATTGGAATATGGGCTTGATTTATTCAAAATTTATCTTTTTAGGTGATGGAAAGCTCTGGAATTCCCTTTCTAACTTGCCCATGTAGCAATTATTTGTGGCTAGTGAGGAAAAATTGAAACACAACTCAAATCTCTGCACCTTCCTTATCTTTGTCTTCATCATGACCTGTTGAAATTTCAAGCCTAGGCAGAAGAAATTGATTGAACTTATCCATATTTTCTTTATTTTCATCACCTATTAAAAGTTACACTATATCAAAGAAGCCCATAATATACTATACTCTAGCTTGGAGAGTGAATCCATACATAGATTCAACTACTCTATATCAACATCTTCATTCTTATTTATTTTGCTATACATAAGGGTGATGATATCAAAAAACCTTGACATCCACTCTCTACAAGGATTAATCTCTCCCTCTTCATTCAAAATCTAAGGCATGTTAAAATACTCAAAACCCTCAAAAGTGTTCAACTCTATCTTCATGAGGTTCATGTATCTATTATGATGATTAATAACATCATACAAAAAAAATTCTCTCAAGAATATTATCACTCAAAATGTGATCAAAATTAGAGTTCTCAACAACAATTTTTAAATAATGTAACTCCCTAGAACCAACTGATCTGAAAACACCTCAGCCTAACTCCTATTTGAGTGTGGTTAGTATATGCATCTCTCAAAATTTTATAGTTATCCTATACCTTATCTACTTGGAAAAAAATATTTAACTTATACCCCAAAATGTTGTCAACAAAATCAATTATCTTCTTTATTGTTCCCTCCTTTGTTGCTTTGGCTTCTACTATGCTTTTCTTGGGATTTTCTTTCAATATCTTAACCTCAATGGCCAGTCTCTCTTTTTCTTGTGATCCTTGAGCCCCAATTATTGATTGAGGTGGGGGTACCAATCCTATGGATATATTTAATTACTTCTACAACCTCAATTTTATGGTATTTTCCTTGTCCAAGTCTCCATACAACTTCTTTACTATTGCTTATGTGAATAGGGTTGCATTCCTAGATCAAAATTATAGGGTCTCAATAATTTTCATTCTTGTCAAAAACCATATAAGCTAAAATTTTAGACCCTTGGGCCATTCTTAGCCTCTTAGCTAACCTAGTAATTTATGTGACAATATCATCATCCAACCCCCTCTTGTAACCCCTTTAGATTCCAACCATTATTTTTAAACTAGGGTTATAGTAATAAAAAAACTAGGGTTTTGAATTTTACACTTTGGAGAAGAATTTTATAAAATTCGTCAATGTCTACCTTCAAAAGCCTTAAAATCCCTTCTATATACTTGAAACTAGATGGCCAATACTCTTTTATGTTGTGAATTGTAGAGAGATGGTAAAATTTACTTACTTGTTTGTCACCCATTAGAAGCCCTAGTTTTATTGTGAAAACCCTTGTTCACCCAAAGATCTTCAATAATTTTTCTTTGATATTCTACCTTTGTGCTTTGAGTAATGAAAGATGAGGCAATTAAGCCAGTACCCTCAAGAATTTGGTAGATACAAATCACATCAACCATCAATGTTCTCACATGCTTGAACATGTGACCAATGGTAATTGTTCTCCATTTTTTAATATGAGTTGTTGATCTTAGAAAATCAATAGTAATCATGGGAATTTGAAATTCCCTCTACAATGATAAATCCTTCATTATTTTTGCACAACTATGAGACACATGTCATCAATTTGAGGAATTGCAGGAGTAGAAATAAAAATCTTAAGGCTTCCCTTATAGTTCATTTCTTTGCAAAAAATTAGTGGTAAGCAAGACTGGACATGTGGCACAATTTTAGGAGTTTAGGGGGAAAATAACTAGGTTTAACATCACCTTGTGAAGGTTATAACTATCATGAAAATGTAAGATGTATGATTTTTACTTGAAACAAAGGAATTTCGCTAATTCATTGGGACTAATTTTATTGAAATAAAAGGCTCCATGAAGCAAAGGATTTGCACAATATTAAAATGTATGTGCTTTAAAAAACAACTTAAGGTTACTAGGGAAAATAGGGGTTGAGAATGAATGATAAATGGGGATATTTCTTAAGTTATTTGAATGAAAATGTAGCTTATAATTTGATTGGTTTCAATCTCATATACATCAACATTGTATGGAAGAAAAAGGTATCTCACAAGTTTATGGGGGAATAGTAATACATAAAAATCTTTAGCAAACCAAAAATACTATGTGAAATTTCAACACAAGTCTTGCAGGACCTAGAAGAATGCAAGGCCTTTCAGCGATATATTAAAATATATATAAAATTGAGATTGCTCAGTATTCTAACTCTAGACACTGAAAAATGTCCCAAATGATATCATACACTCGAATTAGGTATACTAGCACCACTTCATCCTCAAACCCATCCCATTTTTGCTTAATTGATTAAATTAGCATAGCTATTTAATTAATTATGTCATTAGCATCTATTAACCTAACTAACTTAAATCGGGTTAATTCACCCCATTCATGCTAACATTTTGTCTCATTAAATTAAATAAGTCAAACTATTTAATTTAATTCCTTAAATCTTCTTATTTAATTAAATAACCATAAGTTATTTAATTAAATGTCATTTCACCTTCCCCCATTCATTAAATCATTTTATTTAATGAATATCATTTTAATTCTTCTAAATTCCCCTAATTGCATAATTAACATTGTTTAATTATCAATTATTAACTAATATAAATTTCCCCCACTTGCAAGGGAATATTCCAAGAGAATATTACTCCTTTGCACATTCCTCCAAAAGGGGAATATTCCCATGGAATATTATTTCCCCTTTTGCACAATTAAACTTTGTTTTAATTTGCAAAATATCCTTTTTTCCCACCCATGAGAATATTCCAAAGAATATTCTCTCCTCCACTCATTTGAAAAGGGGAATATTCTCACTTATCTTCATATGCAAGTTAACTTGAAACTTCTTGTGCAAGTTAACTTTTGACCTCTTGTATAGGCCAAAAGTGAGCATGTTTGAAGGAATGAGTACCCTTGATTAAATCTCATCTTGAATTCTCACCCATTAATGAGAGTCCATGATCCATGCCTCCAATTTTCTCCATCCTTGACCATTGATTTTCCTTTTTGATCTCAACCCTTCATTTCTCATTTGTCCTCCAATAAATAGGTCACTATTTGGAGACAAATGGATCCATCTTTCAAATAGAAAACTCATGTTGTTGAAATCACTCACACTCACACTCATATTTAGCTCACATTTATTATATTTTAGTTTAAATTAGTTGCATAATAGTTTAGCTTCCATTAATTGCTTCCACAATGCATCCATTTAGCTAATTAGATAACTAGGGTTTGAATCATTTTAGTTTAAATCTTATTTAGAGTAGCTTAGAATTTGTATATCTGAATCATTTTAGCATAAATCATGTTAAATTAGCTTGCATCATGCTCATTTAGATTAAAATAATGTTTTTATACACATCTCACAACCATTTCATTAGTTTTCTTCAATAAAACTAATTGGGACAAGCTCACTAATCCATGGGATTGGGAAAGGGTCACCATTCCAAATCAATGCAATACCACTCCCAAAATGGGATAAGTTTTAAATGAATTAGAGTGGACATTTTAACACTTCCATAGTTTAGAATGCTTTGTTTTAATGAATATCTAGTTTAACTTCATTTTGATTGATCTTGTTTAGATTAGGCATTAGTGGCTTCGTTATGCATCGATTCTTCATGGATCAAGCATAATCAACCCATACTAATCTCCTCAATCACATTATGGCGCTAGAAGGAGGGTGAAATTGATCAAATTTAATCAATTTCTATCTTGAATTTCATTTTTTCTAACTTTTGTAGGATACAGTGGTGCCCAAAACAATTTCAATGATGCCTTTGGTGGGCATCACCATATAGCAACACTATCATCATTAGAAATAGAAATACCTATTTAATATACTGACATTGATTAAACAAATGGCAAGGTTAAATACTTTTAGAGGTATCAAAGATTTATAAATGATGATGCACCTCAAATAACAACGCTATTCTCGTGATTGGTTTCTTTGCAGAGCGACACCCAACTTCACCAAAGTGATGCCCTTATTCACCAGAGTGATGCTATCATGAATAGAGATGCCCCACTCTGGTAAGAAATTTGACGATCATTTTTTAGCATGTGTTTTAATTTTTTAACTTTATTTGATCACTAACATGCCTCTAATGTTGTTATGGTTTTTAGGCTAATTGGGTTTTGCAGGTTGGATGATAAAGTTAAAGTGAAGAAGCATCTTTGTCTCAAGATCTTATAATTGTAACAAGAATTTGATGCTTTTGGGGCAATTATAACCCAATTTCTTATGTTTTTAATTTTACACTTTAGGCCCTCACTAATTTTCATTTGGGTTTAAAAAGAATGCTCAAACAAGACTAAAATTGAACCCTCATTTCATCATTGTATTTTGGATTTAAAATTGAACAAGGCAACTTAACATTTCATTTAGTGCATAAAATGAATTCATCTTAGCTTTATAGGTTAAAATGAATGAGTACTTGTTTTTTTTGTGACTCACTTGTAGTGTGTATCCAATCCCCTTGCACTTCATGTGATCTTGGGTGAAGAGAAACACTCCAAGTATACTTTGTTGTTTGTGTGCACTTATAGTACGTACCCAATCCCCTTGCACTTCGTGTGATCTTGGGTGAAGATAGATACTTAAGTATACATTTATGCTTTGTGTCACCCTGAAGAGAGGACTTACTATGAGACACACCCTACAATGGGAAACTCATAGGAAAGTTCTTACAAGCACGTTTATTGGTGGGCTATATTAAAGGTTGGTAAATCATGAGAAAGTACCCTCTATTCGGGACTATATAACATACTACACTACCATGCCTTAAGTGGAATGAGAATGGTAGTAAGAACCTTAAGTGGCAAAGTGGGTGTGTATATGGTTGGGTGTTCTCAGTTTGTTACTAAGAACGAAATTGTTTAGATACCAAAAATCCTTAATGCTTGTTGGTGCAATAATGGTCATTCTGAAGCTGCCCCACATTTGTACTATTCATTGTTGAAACAAAAAAATCCTTAGCATCTTAAGATCTTCAATATTTTGAGATTTGGTGGTCCCGAGAAGTGTGTACCATGGAGGGGAGCTAGTGTCACCAAATCTCTAACTGTTCATAATGTATTAGTGTTTGGAGAAATCTGAGTGGGGCCTCAACAAGTATGGACATTCAACCTAGGTGGGAAATGATTGCGAGTCATTTTAATACTTTTCTTGGTTCCAAATCATTGCAAAAAAACATTCATAATCTTCCTCAAAATTTCAAACCCTTTGGTCTAAATATGGATACCTTTTGAAAAATCCTTGATATTAATGCTTTTCCTAAGGATTTCTATGCTTAGAGATTTCTAAGTATCTTGACTTATATCTCAATCCATATTTTCCAAATTCAACATAAGCAACTATGCCTTGAATTTAATCCTTTTCAAAAAATGGACATTGTAAAATTTATGATGTTTTTGACGTAAACATTTACTTTGAAACATAATGAAGAAAAGCGTTTGTGGTAAAATAAACTCACTTAAGCAAGATAAAATTGAAAAATTGAATCCCACATGAACATTTGGAAACCAATTACTCCTGTTGAACAACTTGATCTTACACCTGCTATTATTCAACTCAACTTTGAACTCATTGAAGGAGAACAAATCGATATAATTAACAATTCGATAAGCTTCACTTTTGAAAAAAAAGAAACACCCGCTTAGTGGAGAAACACCGAAAACATCTTAGACAAAGAAGAGGAAAAAATGGATATTAAGGTTAGAAGGCCCATATTACCACCACTCACGTGGCAATAAATATCCTCTTTTCTTCAATAGACTTAGACTTCTCTAAATGAACTCACACAAAATAAGAATCCTCGAGAGAAGGTCTACAGGTCTTCATTTGAAACTTAGACATCTTACTCCAAAAGCTCTCAAAAAACATCTTGCAACACTTCACCAAAATAGAACCAAGTTGTTATACTAATTTTACAAACGTGTTTCAAGGAACAATCCAGAACTATATATGTTATTTTTCGATGAAAACCTAGGTCTTTTTCATGATAATGAACCTATCTAAAACATTGGGTCTTTAGGATTTGAAAACTTTAGAGGTCTAGCATGTTTCCCACTACCTTGGTCTCATCAAACAAAGATTCACTTTAAGTCAACATTGGGTCAAACACTTCATTCACCCCTTCATCAAATTTTATCCTTCACTTCACCAAACTTTGTAAAAATTTAAAGGCACCAACAATTTTTGACGTAACATCTATCAAACCAATCCCTAATTTAGCTACTTTTAATGTGAAATGTATCCTTTTCCATGCAATTAGTTGAGTTAGTTATCATCTTTGAACTAGTTTATCTTGAATTTCATGATTCTACCCTAAAGATTTCCAAGTTCATAAACATCCTTTATCATAACATTAAAACATCATGCTCAAGTCAAAAGTGTTTTCCTAAAAAAATTTGCAAAGATAAATTTCTGCATCATCCACCTCTTTATCCCCCATTATCATCATTGCTCCAAAAAGGATTAGAGTATCCCTTTTACCTAGATTTGAGTCAACTAGAGAGTTCAAACATTACAAATCTCAACACAAGTCTCCCAGAGGTGACCAAAAATTTATGGTAAAGATAAGATCACAACACAAGAGAATCTTGGAGAAAACAAAAGTCACATTTACCTCAAGTGATCCAAATCCTGTAGAATTTTTTCCAAGAAATAAAGTTACCCCATCACAACAACCATCATCTCCATCAGGGCCATATGAGATCGAAGAAATAAAAAAAAATCCATTTGAACTTACTAGGGAGGAAATAATGGAACACCAAGCCTTTGAAAATGTAGCTCCAATTTACCCATCATTTTTTGCATAAAATTTGACACAAGGCTTCACAACTCCATCACTTGGGTTAAATAAAACATCCACTCCTAGTCTTGCAACTATACTTTCCAAGGAATTTATTCTAACTCTTCCATTTGAAAACATCACACTTTAGGGTACCCTTGTTACCAATCTCCCACCTACAACAACCACTTGGACACCAACATTTGGCACTCCTCCCATTCTCAAGGATCCCAAACAACCATATAAAACACTTGAACGTCATTACTCCACAACAACCTCCACATATCGAGGAAGCACCTCTTCATCCATACCCATGAGTACCATAAGAGTTCCCACCATCACACAAAGTAGTGTGGACCAAATGTCTCAAATTAACACACAAGGGCATGCTAGCACAATACCACAGAGTAAACCCTTAATGAAAATTGGGACATATCTACCCAATCCTCCAACTGGTCTATCCAAACCATTGGATTCAAAAATTACATCCATCCCATCCATTATCAACCCATATTAGAATAATCCCTTGGTCACGAATCCCATCAATCTAGGTAATATCTTGACCACATTGCTAGCACAAGGAAATCCTCACAATGTGGGACAAGGGAACCTTTTCAATCAATGTACTGAAGGTCCTAGTGTTTCATTACCATTTAAAAATCTAATGGAACCATCCTCATATTTTCCTATGGTTCCCCTCACCATGAAAAATCAAATGGGACATCAAACCTACATTCCTCCACCATAATCCACTATTTTACAAGGAATGTTAAACAAAGGGAACCCACAACCTCTCATCACCAATCCATTACCCACTCAAAAAATCAACACCCAAAACCCATCACATATGTCCCAACAAACACCTTATCCCACATTGCAAGTGCATTCTCTAGCTTTATAGCAAGCACAACAAGCTTATCAACAAGTTGTCCAATAGCAACAAAAACAACAAGAAGCAGCCTTAGCGGCACAACAACAACATCAACAACAAAAAGCAACCCTAGTATCACAACAATAGCAACAACAACAAGAAGAAACCTTAGCAGCACAACAACAACAAGAAGCAAGAAATCTTAGAAGCAACCTTAGCAACACAAGAAGAAGAAGTGGCCTTAGTGGCACAACAAGCAACCTTAGCCCAACAACAACATCAAGCCCATCAAGCAGCCTTAGTAGCACAACAACAACAACAAGCCTTATTAGCTTAACAGTATGCCCAACAACAACAACAATAAAGTTAATACTATAACCCCAATAGAACATCGTGAATACAAATGTGTTAGGAACATATACATCAACACCGCAATCACCTTCATAGAATATCACACCTCCATACACCCTGTAAAACACATCCTCATATCAAAATCCCATGTGCAATTTGTCCATCATCTCAACATATCTTCCTCCACCAAACCTGCAAGAGGATCTAACATCACATTTAAGGTGATGTCCCAAGAAATGCAGGATCTTCATATGGGAAAGAAAAAGAAGCCTCATACACAAAATCTATGTCCCTATCCATTTGATCAAAACATCACAATGGTACCATTCCCTCTTGGCTTTGAAATCCCTAAATTTGATAAATAAAAAGGGAGAGGAAGTCTTATGGACCATGTCAAAGAGTTCAATGTCATGTGTATGGAGGTGGCCTACAATGATTCGTATCTGATACATCTCTTCCCTCACAGTTTAACAGGTCTTGCAATGGATTAGTTTTCTCAATTGCCTCTCAATATCAAAACTTTCCAAGAAATCACTGATAAATTCATCGATCACTTCTTATTTAACCTTGACATGGACATAAGTCTAGAAGATTTTTACACTCTCAGAAAAAAAAAGGAGAATATTTTGCTAATTTCTTGCAACAGTGGAGACAAAGAGCTAGTAAGAGCAAGTGGCCTCTTCCTAGTGAACAACAAATGGGAATCATCAGAGCAAATATAGATCCATACCTATCCTTCCACTTGAAAATGTAGTGCATCACATCTTATGACGAGCTTGTCCCTAGAGCCCTTAACATAAAGAGAGCTCTAATCTGATAGGGAAATACTCAAGCTTACAAAGACAATCGCCCATCAACTAGCTCAAATGATAAACCTCATGTCTGGGCTAAGAACAAAAATGTAACAAATGATGGTGTGGTAGATGCTAAGGTGATTCTAAGTGCTCCTAGACCAAACGACGATCACATTGCTAACATTCAACCAATTGTTCAGCAAACAACACCTCCTCAGAAAAATCAAATCAACAACACTGAAATGAAAAAAAGGAAAAACCCTAATAAGAACAACTATCCTAAATGCAAGTACACATAGTTATTTGAACCTATCAAAACCATCATGAAGAAATTGGTAGAGTCAAACTTGATAAAACTTCCCAACTTTGAAAACTACCAAGAACCACAAGATAAACCATCTTGGTACAACAAAAATGATCTTTGTGACTTTCACAAAATCAAAGGACACAAAACAAAAAACTGCATGAGGGTCAAAAATATTATCCAAGACCTCATAGATAATGACACCATATCTGTTGAAGTACTAGCTGGGAATCAGGATCTTAAGATATACAAGAACCCTATGCTAGATCATAACAAAGCAAACAATACCAAAAAAGTTAAGAATTACACAAATGTGTAGCATACCTATTCCAATGTAGTTGCTTCCTATGATAGCATCATTACTATCATCACAATCAAAGGGCCTAGTTTGGAGTGTGGAGTCACCACACGACATGGAAAAATTACCATCCAAGGAGTCCCATCTTAATCTAGGACACAACCTACTTTTCCAACATCAAATCCCAACAAGTATAATCTCCTAGATTAGCTTAAGAAGACCCCTGCATGGATATTAATTAGAACTATTGAGGTTAGCACCCGCACATAGGTAAATCTTAGAGAAATCCTTATCTGATTCATCCATCCCTGAGGATATTGATAAAGATCAATTTCAAGCTATGGTAGGGAATATCACTAATAATCTTCTCACCTTCTCAAAACAAGACCTACCATCACATCCATCTCATAATCGTTTCTTACACCTTGAGGTTTTCATTCATAAAAAAAAGGTCAAAAGAGTCCTAGTAGATGGAGGTGTTGGTATAAACATTTTCACCCTTCAATTAATCAATAATCTAGGCTATTCAGAAAATACCATTGAGAAAGAAAAAAGTACCACCATCAGAGCATATGACGACCAAGAGTGGGTATCACAAGGCATCATTGCACTACCCATCCAAGTGGGACCTATCATTGCAAAAAATACATGCCAAGTACTAGACCTTGATCTTACCTATAACATCCTACTTGGTTGACCATGGATCCATGCCCTAAAAGTTGTAGCCTCGACCTATCATCAATGTGTGAAGTTTCCTTTTTAGGGAAGAGAAGTTACTATCCACGGAGATCCTAAGCCATTTTATTATTGCAAGAATCTTGAGGCCAAGTTCTATAAGATACCCCATATACCTAAGAATGATCAAGAGCCTACACCTTCCACCTCATTTTTTGACCCATCATCCCTTGTATCAACCTCAAAAACAAAAACACCCATTGTGTAGAGTATACCTGACATCAAGGAAGTGATCAAGGATGATGGTTGTGGAAACTATAAGCTAATGAAGAATACCTTTGTCTTAGGAGTGTTGGATTTCTCTTTGTGGTATATTGTCCTTGATGACAAAACTAATTGTTGATTGAACTGTTTGGTGATTGGTCTAAGGACTAATTATACTTGGTGCTCTTTGTGTTCAATTTGGCATATTCAATAGTTTGGTGATCATGCGTTGGGTTCATGCATTTGGGTGCATTTGTTCATAACATATTGTGGTATTGATCATGTTGAGCTTCATGTGCAGATAAAAGTTATTCTAGAACAATTAAATTCATTTTGACAGATTGGCACTTCTTTATTGTACAATAGGTATATTATTTCAATTTTTCATTATCAAATTGATCATGGCATCATTGACAAGGTTCATTTTGTCTTCATGGCATTCCATTTCTGATATTCATGGTTGTCTCATAATTTTTTGGTATCCACGGTTATGGTATATTACTTGGTACATGGATTTTTGGGTTGGCATTTTACTAATGCTCTTCTTGAGACTTGAGTATGGTATTTAATTTGGCATCATTGGTATAAATATATACACTCATAAGTTGGTTTTTATAATTTCTTATCTTCATGGCTAGATTAGTTGGGTGCATATGTTAACATGCTATACATATAACATCACAAGGGTTATTTCCTTATACATGAGGTGGACATGTTTGTATTGATACACAGTCAGTCTTGTATCCTTGAGTTGGCTACTATAGCTTCATAAACAATGGTATTGATTAGAATTTTCATATCATTTCTTACAAAGAGTATTTTGACATTCTTGGGGCTTCACGTGTTAGTTGGTTTCAAATTTTATATTCATTTATATCTTGGCATATGGTTTACTTGTGATATAAGTTGATCGGCATTAAGACATTTCTATTTGTTTTTAAAGTGAATTAGCACTTAAGGCCGACAATATACACTATGGTTATTACTTTTAAAGTGATTGGAAAGGTGGAATTTCCTTGGTTTTTGATTGAAGGTTGATCATGTTTCAAGCTTATACATTGCACAACAGTTAATACATATTTTTTAGAGACTTGGATTGTCGGCATATGTATTATACTTGGCTTTCTTACTTGGCAATGACAGTATTATTGTTTAATGAGTATGTTGATTGTGTTGACTTGGATAGCATGCGTGGATTATGATTTGGCACTCATTTAATATTTCATTGTGTTGGTGACTGGATTTCAAAATGATTGTAATATGATTTTAGGATTTCAAATTTCATTCATTTTGGTTTGGAGTTTCGATGATGAAAGAAATAGGGTAAACAAAAGTTTGAACCCTAGCGTCGCCATGCTAGAATTACAATTGTAGGTTGAGCATGTTAGTTGTGGTATTTTAACTTGTTTTTTAGTTATGATGGTCTTTGATGGATGGCAAGATAGTTGGCGGTATTTGCTTGAGCTGGAAGCAGTAGTTTGGGAAATTTTTCATGAAGAACTTCAGGGATTTTTTTTATAGGTTAAATCCACCATGACAAAGGTAATATCTATGCATTATTTCAATTTTTGAAAAGGTAAATCTAGTAAATGAGAAGTAAAAGAGGAAAAGAAAACTTAGTTTTAGCTTCGAACAAATTTATTAACTAATCTAAAACTAATTTTAACCTGAGTGTAAACTCAAGGGTTTCATCTCACATTGGTATTTTCATCTTCATATCATTGATTTTTTCTTAAAAATCCTTGATTGATATCATGATCAAATATTGTTCTTACCAGTTTATAAACTCTGGTTATTGAATATGGGTTTTTTTTTTAACTAACATGAATAATTATTTTACAAACATTGTATATATACATATTGCAAAAAATACTTAAAAGTGGGTAATGTGAAGAGAAAAAATAGTCTGGACAAAATATTATTGTGAAATCATACTGTAAAGAGGAAGAGTGGTCTCATATTGTTTTTAATCTTTGATTGCATTACAAAGATTATTTTTGAATAATCATTTTGTATCCTATTGTAATTTTATGACTGCAAAGAATGATTGCAATTATAATTTTCTAATGGGTTGCAATATCTTGAATTTTTGATGAATTTGGTGCTTCAGAAAGATTATGGTAGTTGGTGCTCTTTGATTAATAAAAGGGAAATTTCAGCGAGTGGTTTTTTATACCCCAAGAGGGTTTTTCCACTTAGGGAATCTTTGTGTTATGTGATGTTATTTGTCTCTCATTTTGTCTCATGTTAATGTGCTAATTCAGTCAATGCTCTGATACTTTTAGTGTGCTCAAAAGTTTGTCATGCAAATTATAAGTGCATTGGGAAAATTTGTAGTTATGTTTAGAAAGAACATACAAGATTGTTCACACACTAATTGAACAATATAATATGATGCTTTAAACATGAGTTGTAAATGTTAATCAAGTTTCATGTCAATCTGATTTAAAGTGTTAATGTACACTTGCATAAACAGGTCTGCCACATTGAGTTTAAATTAGCAAAAAGTTTCGTTGTGCTTTTAGAGCCAAAAGTTAAAAATTGCCACTCTGATTCACCCCCCCTCTCAGAGTGAATCCACTTCCCAGAAGTGGTATCAAAGCATAGGGTCATGCATTAGGTTTCATACCTAGGATTTATTTTGGTATTGGAAGTCTATCTTTGGGTGTTGTTGTGTTGTATCTGTGATGGCTAAAGGGAGAAGGAATAAGGGAAAGAGAAACTCATTGAAAAACAATAACAATCAGGTTGTGTTTGAACCTAGTATAAAAAGTGTTATGCCTTGCATAACCACCCCATTTTGTGTTGGAATAAAAAATGAGTCCCCCTTTTTGTGTTTTGTTTTGGTTGTCTTAGGTTGTCTGGTTGGGTCTTAGGAGTTCTTTGTTTTTTCTCCTAAGTCCTTTTGTTCTTCCAGATGCGGGTCCAGAACCAAATCTAGACATGAAACTATTTCAAGGTTTCTAGTTCAGATATGGTTTCGACTCTGACTTCACCTTCTTCTTTTCCCTTCTCTGTTTGTTGGTTGTTTTTGACTAACACTTGGGATGGTTCGTTCCCTTGTTTCATTGGTTTTTTCGTTGTGTTTTTGTTTGTTTGCTCTCGTGGGAGCGGAACCAGGGTTGGAAATGAAATGGGAAGATTTTAAGTTTCCATTTTGTGCTCCATTCCTGACTCTGCTTCTGCTCTTTTTCTTTCTTGCTTTCTTGTTGTTTGGGCTAGGTCCAGTGTTCGCTCCAGTCCCACTTCCCTTGTTTTTTTATTGTTTTTTGCTTTTCATTGGGACTGGATCCAGAGCTGAAATGGAACTTTGAACTTTGTGAAAGTTCCATTTCGGTTTTGTCTCTGCCCCCGTCTTCATTTGTTGTTTTCGGTTGGTCCTTTTGTCGGGGCTGAAACTGGGGTTGGAAATGAAATGTGGAACTTTTCCTAATTTCTCTATTTTGTTTCTAACCCAGATCTGCGTCTGCCTTACCTTTTGATGTTCCGTTGACTTGAATTAACTGTATGATCATGTTGTTGGCTCCGTCCTTGATCAACTGCATTTATGGGATTTAATACAACCTGTTTGCATTCGTGAATTAATGATTAAAGGTTTAATTATGCTTAAACTGTCTCATTTAAATTATCATGTGATTTGTTTAAGAAAATTACCACCAGGAAAATCTTGAGAGAATTCAGTTGATCACGAGGGAAAATTCTGGAGCAAATCATTAAGAATTTCTGGTCAAATCATAGGGGCATTTTGAGGTAAGTTTATTTTGCTTTTCTTTCTCCCATTTTATTCTTCCGCTTGTGTCATTTAGCGCATTCACAGGAGGGTTTATTCTATGAATTTGTTCGCTTGTTTCGTGTTTTTTTTTGTTCTTCAGTTTTGTTTGGTTCTTTCTTTCTTTTTTTGTCCCATTCTATTTTGTTGGGTTTGTCTTTTTGTTTCTCGTTTCTTTTGTTTTGTCATTTTTTCGGTTGTCGCTTTCGTGACAGGGTTCATTTGTTGTGCTCTAGTTTTTGACTAGGGTTTTGATTTTGAAGGGGTTTCCTAGCTTAGGTAATGAATTTCGTTTTGAGACCCTATTCAGGTTTTACCATGTTGATTTTCGGTTGTTTGTATTAGTTTCTCGTCGTGCCCTAGTTTTTGCAAATAGGGTGTCAAGCGAATTAGGGTTTTACAATATAACCTATTCATGGTTGTAATGACTTCTGTACGGAAGAATTATTGGGGTTTTAAGTTATGCTATTTGTAGTTTCTGTTGGGACCCATATGACTTGAGGTTTTCTATCCATGTGACCACCTCATTTTAAATGCTCTCCGTTTACTGGAATGGATATGTTCCCATTCCTTATTATGTTCAGTCTTTACTCTAGCCAGAACTGGGTTTAAGGAGGGAGTTAAACTTGGTAACTAACTTTTTTTTTGGTTCGATTCTATTTCCTGTCCTGCCTCCGACCATCATTTTGGTTCCTGTCCCGGTTCCATCTCACACTATTTTGTTCTGTATCCAGTTCTGATCCTGGCCTCACTGCATGATGTGAAACATTATCTATGCTTGATGCTTCTACGGTTCCACCTCCAATAAAGGAATAGTTTGACCAAGTGTTTTCTTAGGAGGATGGAGCAATGATTTTATGATTGACTAACTTAGATGCTTTCTTCATCTAATACAGGAAATTTTTGTAGGCATTAAGAGATGTCAGGAGTATCAGATGAGGCTTCTGAAAGGAGCCAACTAGGGGAAACTTCATGGCAAGGAACCAGGCCAAAGAAGATCAAAGTGGAACAACTCCCATATACCTTGAGATGTAAGCATAGGGAGGTTGTCCTCACAGCAATCAAGATTGAATCTGACTGGACTGACATTACTAACACCAATTTGGGTCCTTTCAACTATGAAGAGTTGAATGAGGAGACCTTCACTGAGGAGTAGATCACAGGAAAGATAGAAAGGATTCTTCAATCCAGATTGGAACATGTTGCACTTTTCCCCCTATCTGTTCAATGTTCGAAGTTGATTCTTGTAGTAGCTAGAGCATATAACCCTGCTACTAGGCAGTGTGTGGATGTGAAGGGAAATGTCATTATTGAATTCACACCTCCAATGATTAAATTCCTCTTTCATATACATGATCCAAAGAATCCTAGACAACTAAATAAGGTAGAGGCTCTAAAGCTTTACAGTGACAACAAGGAGAGGAATAGACTCCACCTGAATAAGACTTGGATGAGAGTGGAAAAGAAGTCTCTGAACAATCTTCTAGACCAGCCTAAGAGGGTGGATTTCAGTAAAGAAATTGGAGATATAATCATGTTCCTCTCTAGGGTGTTTGGGAAGAGGGATGCTTCATTGTTTAAGGAATGGATGTTTCCTTTTATCCAAGCTATTTTGGATGGGAGGCAACAATTTGATTGGTCAATGATAGTGTTTGATAGCATTCACAATCAGATGATAGGGGTGAGAGAAACCAAGCGTTTCTTTATGACTTCCTATGTAGTCTATGCAGTTGCCCGAGTGGGGATATTTCCTAGACTTCGAACAATGGGTATATTGGGACAATCCCAGGGATAGAAGAAGGTGTGGGAGCATTATAACCAACTCACCGTGCAGGAATCTGAGCAATATTATAGAATGGTTAATGATTCTTTTCTTTATGTTATTATTAACAAGCTTAATGGTGATGCTGGGTATAGGCTTAGTAGGGAGACAATGGCTTTTGTGAATGAGTGGGGACATTGGTTTATCTAGTACCCCACATTCACTTACTTTAGGATAATAGGATTTGATGGTCACCCCCATTTGTTACCAAGATGTTGTGGTGATAGGATCATTTTAATGGAATTTATTTATCAAGCCTTGGCCGTGAACCTCCAGTTTAGCAACAAATATAAGACTGGGTGCCATAAGTTTCCAATGAAGCTAGGAGCCTTTTGCTGTCCACACATTCAGGCAGGTAAGGTTGTTTGTGATGAATTAATTTATCCGAGGATGATGAATATAAGGAATATTCTAAAAGGATTGGAGACATCAGAAAAGTGCCCAAACCCACCTTGTTAGAATATTCAATTCTTGAGCTTGGTAATGAAAATTTTGTGGAGAAAATCATGAGTGTCATAAGATACAAGTCTAGAATTATGCATGGACATCAAGAAGAAGTCTAAGAAATGAGTAAGGACTTGAATCAAAAAATGGTTGAGCTAGAGGAATTTGTGGCCATTGTACTCAATTTAGATTCCTCAAACAAAGAAGGCCTATACTTAGATAAATTAAGGGAGAAATGGAGGGGTAGGTTGGAGGAAATCATGCAAAAGGAGATGATGGAGAAAGCTTAATGCTAGATCAATTTATGGATATCCGGGAGGAGGTAAAAATGGCTAAGAAGGAACTAATCAAGTTGAAGGAAATGCAAAAGTTAGTTTCTATAGAATTTGAAAGAATCAAGTTTGAAGGTGATTGCTTGGATGGGCCGGATTTGGATACTCTTCAACAGGTGTTCTCCAATTTTGATGAATACATTCTAGAGCATTCAGTGCAAATGTGACTGACTCTTGCTATCATGCTCTATTTGCTTTTCTCCTCTTTTTGTGGATCTTGACATAATTCAATCTTGAATCTGATTTGTGGGTTTCACTTCCTTCTTGAAGTATGAGATTTCCCTTTTTGTGCAACAGAGTGATCAACCTTGAAAGTAGGGGTTCTTGAGTCCACTTCTACATTCAGTTTCAGCTTCATGAATTGTGGATCTTGATTAATGATTGAGAACCTGGTGTATGTGGCACCCTATATGTATTTTTAGAATCTACTTTGTAAAGGTCGACTAATTGAAAAAAGATAAGCCACCTGAGGATAGAAGATAGAAACTAGATCTAGGATTTTCATGGTTTTAGAAAGATACTTTGAAAATTTTAGTAAAAGGCTTAATTATTTTACAATTTAGACACGTTTTCATGTTATGATTTTCAAAGTTTGAATCCATTTTGATAAGGTTAATGATATATGATTAATCCTTATGCTAGTGGTTTTGTTGTGCTTAATTGTTCTTTATTTGATGAAAGTCAATAGAAGGAATTGGATTCAAGGTCATATCATTGGATTATCTGTGAATTAGATTGTTATGGTATTTCATATGATCTGTGTTTTCAATGATGAGTGAATAATTTGTTTGAAGTAAGTTTGGTGATTGATTGATGATAGCTGAATTTACATTATGGATGTATGCAGTAGCGTAGTTTATTCTATGGATTGCATCTTGCTGTAGTTGTGGTTAGGTAGAATGAACGCTCATTGTTGATCTACATGTCTGGATACATAAGGATTTTATTCATGTTTCTCTAATTTAAAGCTCTATTTCATCTTTTTTTTCTTTTGTTTAAAATCCCCCAAACGTAGACTACCTAATGTTATGCATTCTTGTTCTTTATCACCAGCAAAGGCCCCTTGAACATTATGGTCATATCAACCACTGAGTAAAATCAGCATAATCAAGAACCGATTACCAGGACCTTGTGAGTTAGATTACTATATGTTGTCTTTCTCTTTCAGGAGAAATAGAATAATGGTATTATGTTTAACATTGTTGTGTTATTTTGACCATCAATAGAATTGGTGCTAGAAGGAGGGATTGAAGAACAAGCTGGCTCATATTGGGTCATTCTCACCAGACAGGTATGAGAGAATTCTTAGATCTTCTCAGAACCCTTAATCACTTGTTGAACTTCAAACCACTGTTGGGAATAGGCCCCAGGATCATAGAGTTTTGATCCAACCTCTATCACCACCGCTCACTCCACCTGGGTTTCCACCAAATCCATCTACACTACCTCACCGATCACTTTCGCCCATTCCACAACCTACTCGACCTATATCACCGCCAAGACCTATGGTTTAATTTGTTAATAATCCTTAACCATTAGGGACTATCCCTAGAGGTATACATGATCTCCCAAAAAACCCAAAAAGGTTCTATCCCAAGTACATGCATGGGGAGTCAAGAAGTGCTGAGGAACACATACAGGCATTTAAGGATTCCTGTACCTGTGCTCAGGTGGCTCATCAGGACATTGTGTGTAGATTGTTTCCCTATTCATTGGGGAACATGGCATACAATTGGTACCTGAATTTACCCCAAGGGTTGGTTCTAAGTTGGACTAATCTAGAGAATGCCTTCATCAACCAGTTCAAGGTTTATGTAGACCCTGCTATCCTCTACCATTAGTTTTCCACTATAAGAAAAGAACACCATGAACCACTGCCCCTATTCAACACCAAGCTCCAAATAATGTATCGAAGGTTGCAGGATCCTTACCTGGTGGTTGAGAACATCACCATCTTGGCATAATTAAGGGTTGTGGACCCTTTGATTGGTTTGTTCTTGAAAAGAACATATCGTGCTAATGAAACTAATTCTTTGGCTAAGGTATACCATCTCGCTATTCAGTTGCAACAACATATCAGTCTGCAATCTAGGAGTCTAGGAGGAGTTCTCCCTCCTTTAGGATACCCAATGTCCAATCCACCTCCTCTATTCAATACGGTCCTAGGGATGTCCTACTCCCAATATGGACCCATGCCTGAGTTCCAAGGGTCACCTCCCTTGCCATTTTTTAATAATGGTCCCCAAGATTCCTCCCAGCAAAATCAAAATTACCAAAATCATGTAGAAAGTGAAAAGACTCTCCAACTGACCAACGAGATGGAGACCCTCAAAAGGACACCATCCCAGATGTCTAATGACATGGCTCAACTCAGACAAAATCCCCCTCAGAACCAAAACCAAGGTTTTTAGAATCAAGGAGGATATACTAATTAGGGTGGTTATCCAAACCAAATCCCAATCAGAATTACAATGCCAACTAGAACACCAATTGGAATTTTCAGAACCAAAATTCCTCTAATCAAAATTATCAAAATGAGAATAGGGGATACAATCAAAGGCCTAGCAACAATAGGTCATGGAATACTGGACCCAATAATGGAGGAGTTTCCCACAATTACCAAGCAGGAGATGAAAAGGCACACATTGCCAACATGGCAGACCTCCATCTTATGACCAATTGGTGTAGGCTACATGATATGGCAATTCATTCTGAGGTAAATTGCCCAGAAATGGAAAAGGTGGTTAAGATAGCCCAAGTCGATGCTCCATTTCAGGGTGCATCCAACAAATCTGGTGGATCAACAGATACTGCCATGACATATGATATCTTTGAGGAAGAGCTTCCATTTCCCAACCAGGAATACAATGAAGCAGTAGAAGATGTCTATGATGCCCAAGCCTTCCAAAACAAGGGAGGCCATTTCCTTAGAAATTAGAACCAAGGGCCATTCACAACCTCTGCCCCTCCTAATAACATGGTCCCACCAAATCATAATGTTGATAATAATCCATCACCACCAAAGGGACCATCAGATTCTCAGAATAAAGGTAATTAATTTTCAATTCCTAAATATCAGGTTAGGAATGATTCAAAATTTGATTTTATTACAGAGATGCAGAGGTAGAAGAGTACTTCAATGTCTTTCTTTGATATTTTGAAATGATTCCCAGCCCAAAAGGAAATCTTGTTGAAAGCCTTGGGGGAAGGAGATAGGTCAAGAGGAAAATAAAAGGTGATGCCTACTAATGAGATGAATGCAACTCTCTACAAAGGTAAAACTGGTACTCCACCTTTCTTTCTCAGTTTGAGAATTTTTGGAAAGAATTTACATAACTGTCTACTGGATTCTGGGGCATTAGGGAATGTCATGCCCTTTTCCATTTGTAGGAAGTTAGGTTTGAGCCCACTCTAGAAAAATAAAAAGGTCATCTAGTTAGATAAAACAGAAGTTAATGTGGTAGGGGAGCTAAAAAATATCCATGTACAAATCGGGTCCAATCCAAGGATCCAAACTTATGTGGATGTCCAAGTTGGAGATATCCCAGAAACCTATGGTATGCTCTTGAGCAGATATCTAATGAAAAGCTTAGGTGGATATTTGTCTCTAGATTTCTCACACATGTGGCTTCCCTGGAAAGGAATAGCAAGCTAGATCAGAATTGAAAGTGATCCCAGGCTCAAGCACATGATCACTGAATATGATACCCCCAATGAGATAGCCTATTTCGAAACTGAGATAGGAGTCTACAAGCATGAGGAGATCATGACCTTTTCAGTACTTAATTCTGATGACTCACTCCTTTCCCAACAAAATGACCCAATGATTACTATTAATCAGCAAGTCTTAACAAGAAAATTACAACAAGATAGGCTAGTATTGGGAGAAAAGGTTGATATGTGGAGTCTCCTACTTCCTAATTGGTGTAGGGTGCATTACCAGAACCATTCTGAGTTAACTTGCCAACCCTATGTAGATATTTTAAAACATGTCTCCCGAGTAGAAGAAACTGGTGAGTGTCAACCCCAAGCCCCTACTAATGAATTTCCATTTCAAGCTAAGGATGCAACCATCCTTACGAGAGCCGGATTTTCTAAGGGGGAATCATCTTCTCAACTCAAGCAGACTCAGGTTCTGTGTTCTGAATCACCACAAGAGACTGAGAAATCTCAGTCTTGCCAATTACACCTACTCCCGAAACCCTTCCAATGCCTAGGAAATTGATGACAAAGGTACCAAATCATGACCTAGCTCAAGGGGAGGTTCAGGATTCACTTCTTGAACAAGTTTTCAATTCAAGGGAATCTAAGGATGAATTGTGCCCCCAATTGCCTTCAAGTACTAATGATCAGTGCCAGTCTGAGCCACCATATACTTTTGCCAAGCAAAAGACTATAGGCCAGAAAAAGAAAGAGATCCCACCCCCAGATCAATTATGGATCCTAAAATTTGATGGCTCCAAGTCCAAATCAGGAAGTGGAGTAGGGGTAGAATTAACCAATCCAAAGGGGAAGACTTACTTTGCTTCCTATAGGCTATAGTTTGGTTGCACAAACAATGTGGTAGAGTAGGAAGCACTTGCTAGGGGCTTAATGTTTTCTCATCAGAAGGTCACATCTCTTATGGTGATGGGGGACTCTAAGGTCATCATCAAATAGGTTTGTAGCCAATATACTTGCCATAATAAAAGATTGGCTGCATATAGAAATAGGGTTTGGAATTTGATTGAGGACTTTGATGCTTTCAGAATTACTCTAATTCCTAGGGAGAAAAATTAGATTGAAGATGCTTTGGAAATTACTACTAGTACTTTGGAGCCTATGCAGGACTCCAAATTGAAAAGATTTTTGGTTGAGCTAGTTTCAATCCCAGCAGTTCCTGATAATGTTCAGAATTTTTCAGGTCTTTGAGGATGAGCAACACATACTTTCCTTCTTGGAAAGTTTAGATGTCTTTGAAGGATAGATCATAGATGAATCATATAGAGATCAGGGAGAATGGGACCTTGAAGATTGTGATACGGAAGGAGTGATGAAAATAAAGAGTAATAGCATCCCCAAGGGGACGGTAGCCTTAGAAAGGATATTTGATTCTAATCCTTGGGATCGGGAGAGAGTGCCAACACAAAGTGAAGGAGGCAAGTATGAATCGATTAATCTGGCTGATTCGGGCCCTGAAAGAAAATTCCTTATAGGAAAGACCTGCCCTAAGGAAATAAAAAATGAAATAATTAAGGTGTTAAAAGAAGATATTGCAGCGATTTCCTGGAGTTATGAATATTTGAAGACTTTTGACACCTCCGTCATCACACACATAATACCACTGAAGCCAGAAGCCAAGCCCTTTCATCAAAAGCAGCACTTGGTCAACGCTTTGATCGAGCCTTTAATACACAAGGAGGTGTAGAAGATTTTATCAACAAGAATTATCTTCCCTATAAGGCACTCCACATGGGTTGCCAATCTAGTTCCAGTATGTAAGAAGAGTGGGGAGATTAGGTTGCGTGTTTATTTCAGGAATCTGAACAAGGCCTCAGAGAAGGATAACTATCAACTTCGTTCTCTTGATGAGGTATTACAAACCATTAATGGATCCCAGATGATGTCATTCTTAAATGGCTATTTTGGATATAACCAATTACTTGTCAGTCATGAGGATAGGATGAAGACTGCCTTCACTAGAAAGAGGGGGACATTTGCCTATAGACGCATGCCATTTGGCCTCATTGATGTTGGATCTACCTTTCAGCGCACAATGGATGTGACCTTTAAATATTTGATAGGTAAGTGTATTATTATATATGTTGATGAATTGACAATATTTTCCAAGAAAAGAAAGGATCATGCTACTGATTTAGCAAAGGTCCTTAAAAGATGTATCAGCTATGGAGTATCTCTAAATTCTAAGAAGTGTGTCTTTGGAGTTTCTAAAGGGAAACTTCTAGGGCATGTGATATCAGAGAAGGGGATATCCATAGATCTTAATAGAGTTGAGGCTATTTTGAAATTGATGATGCTAGGTAGCAAAAAGGAGATGAGGTCCTTCTTTGGGAGGATTAATTTCATAAGGATATTCATAACAAGGTTTGCAGAAATTGTCAAGCCCCTCAACGAGATGATGAAGAAAGATGCTAAAATTGAATGGACCAATGAGGCCAAATCTACATTTTTGCAGATCAAGCAATCAATATCTGAGGCACTGGTCTTGACCAGCCCATATTACTTAAAGCCTTTTTATATTTATTCATTTGCATCTGATCATTCATGTGCATTAGTCTTAACACAATGCAGAGGTGAAGGAGATGAAAGACCAATTGCTTTCATGAGCTCGCCATTCAAGAATGCAGAATTCAAGTACCCACCCTTGGAAAAATAGGCCTTTGCACTGGTACGAGTAGTAAAGAAGTTCAGGCATTACATTATGAGGAGCCAAGTTATTGCTATAGTGCTTGATCCGATGATTAATTCTCTCCTTATGCAAAGTGAATTGGGGGAAAGAAGAGGAAAATGGATGGCTATCCTGCAAGAGTATGACTTAGAGATCCATCCAATGAAACTTGTCCAAGGAAAAGGTTTATCAGAGGCCATGGCTAAGGTTGACAAGAATATTACCTATCAGCAATATACTATGCACTCATTTACCCAGGACCCATGGTATACTAACTTGATCTTCTTCCTTCTAAATAATAGATGCCCAGAAGGAATGAATGCTACCAGAGGAGGGCACTGAGGATGAAGAGTTCTCATTACATGCTCAAAGGAGGGGCTTTATACAGAAGAAATTATGAGGGGGTGTACCTGCGATGTTTGGACCAACAAGAAGCTAAGCATGCCATGGCTGAATTCCATGGTAGGCATGGCATAGGACATGGATCAACAGATTCTTTGGCTCATCAAATCCTCAGGTCAGGATTTTATTGGCCCCATGTGTTCAGGGATGCACATCAACATGTCAGGACATGTCATACATGTCAGACTTTCACATCAAAGGAACGTAATCTAGCAATGCCTCTACAACTAGTATATGAGGTAAGACTGTTTGCCCAACGAGCACTAGAATTTGTTGGGGTAAGCAATCCTAATTCTTCTACAGGACACAAATTAATCCTAACTACTACAGACTATTGCACCCATTGGACTAAGGCTCAACCATGCAAGAAAAACACCACTGAGGTGGTTATCAAATTTCTCACTAAAAATATCATTACTAGGTTTGGAGTCCCATTCACTCTAGTATGTGACAATGGCCCTACCTTTTCATTTGCTAAATTGATGCAATGGGCCTATAAACAGAAAATTATCCTCAAGTATTCCTGTAACTACTATCCTCAGGGAAATGGTGTAGCGGAATCTACTAACAAGAATTTGTTAGAAGTAATAAAGAGATTACTTGAAAGTAATCCTAGAGATTGGCATACCCAATTAATATTTTCCTTATGGGTAGATCAAACTCATATTAAGGTTGCTCTAGGAAGTTCCCATTTTAAACTAGTTTATGGCCAAGAACCAATTTTTCCCATACACTTGCAGATACCTGTTCTTAAGTTCATGTAGGAGTTTTATACAAGAGATGATGGGATTGAGCTGAGACTAAATAACCTATTAAACATGGAAGAACAAAGAGACACTGCTCTACAAATTTTTTTTCAAACATCAGGTTATCGTCAAATGTTGAAGAACAGAGAGATGCTGCTCTACAACAGTTTTTCAAACATCAGGCTGTTGTCAAATGTTGGTTTGATGAAAGAGCTAAGATTAAGACATTGAGAATCTTAGATCTGGTGTTGTTGTGGGACAAGGCTAAGGAGAAAAAGGGTGATCACCAGAAATTTGATAGACTCTGGCTAGGTCTATATCAAATAGTCGAATCTTGGGTGAGAACACTTTTCATTTGAGCACCTTGATGGGATAACCTATTCCATTGCCAGTCAATGGGAAGTTTCTCAAACATTCCTTCAACACATAAAGGTTTGAGTTTTCTAAATCATTTGTATATATTTATTTTGTGTAATTACTGGTTCTTTTCTTCTATTGTTTGTTTTTTTGTTGTTGTTTCTTTCTTTCTATTTGTTTCCTTTGTTGTCTTGTTTCTGTCTTGTTTTCTTCTTTAGGGATTCTCTTTTCTTTCCATCTTAAAACATTGGGGTTTTTATTCAAAGAACACTATGGACACTAGGAGAGAAATTGGTTTAGGTATTTTTGGTCATATGCATCGAAAGATTTTGTTCTAAAGCTCATGCCTTATGGTCATTTAGAATAAGTATGAAAGTTATTAGGAGTAAGGTATACTGTAGAAGACCTCCTAAACTATCATTGAAATCTGTCAAAAAATAGATAAAACATTTGAATATAAAGTGCCTATTCATCTCAGGGTGATTATATCTTCAATTCAAGTGAAAAATTTGTTTCCCCAAGACTGTCATAGGATCCACTGTAGTTCTCAACCCACATCTCATACTATCAAAGTCTTTGTATTGAGAAGGTTTTTGAAAAGAATTTTCACAAGGCCTGTAAAAGAGATAAAAAGAAAAAGAAAAAGAGAGAAGCACTACAATAAAGTAAAACTCAATACTAAATGGGTAGTTCAAGTATCTCTATTAGGGCTATGGATGCCTGATTGGCAGTAGAGCAATGCTTTGAGAGAACTAGAGCTATCTCTATCGGGGCTATGGATGCCTAACTAGCAGCAGAGCAATACCCAGGATTCCATTGCACGATAGTCGAAGGACTCAACCTACATAGCTTGGATCATAGATATAGTCGTTTAGGTGTGGAGAAAACTCAAATAAAAAAGGATGCACCATAAGCATGCACACACTCAGATTCAAGTAGTAGTTTATGTTGGTCCTACATTTGACATTCCAGCTCAACTTTACTTAAATATTCTAATGACACTTAAGTTAATGTGTCTCATAAATTATAAGTTTTGGGGTGACTGAATTCTTCAATATCTTAACAATGGGTAAACCATTTTCCCCAGCTGAGTCGCCATTTGTTATGCCTTGAATAACCACTACATTTTGTGTTGGGATAAAAAATGGGTCCCCTTTTTGTCTTTTGTTTTGGTTGTTTTAGGTTGTCTGGTTGGGTCTTAGGAGTTCTTTGTTTTTTCTCTTAAGTCCTTCTATTCTACTGGAGGCTGGTTCGGAACCAAATCTTGACATGAAACTATTTCAAGGTTTCTAGTTCAGATATGGTTTTGACTCCAACTCTGCCTTCTTCTTTTCACTTCTCTGTTTGTTGGTTGTTTTTGACTAACACTTGGGATGGTCCATTCCCTTGTTTCGTTGATTGTTTCCTTGTGTTTTTGTTTGTTCACTCTTGCAGGAGCAGAACCAGGGTTGGAAATGAAATGGGAAGTTTTTAAGTTTCCATTTTGTGCTCCATTCTTGACTCCACTTCCGCTCTTTTTCTTTCTCGCTTTCTTGTTGTTTGGGTTGGGTCTGGTGGTCTCTCTAGGCCCGCTTCCCTTGTTTTTGTATTGCTCTTTGCTTTTCGTCGGGACCAGATCTAGACCCGGAATGGAACTTTGAACTTTGTGAAAGTTTCATTTCATTTTTGTCTCTGCCCCTATCTTCATTTGTTGTTTTCGGTCGGTCCTTTTGTTGGGGCCGGAACCGGGGTTGGAAATGAAATTTGGAACTTTTCATAATTTCTCTATCTTGTTTCTAACCCGAATCCACATCTGCCTCACCTTTTGATGTTCTGTTGACTTGCCTTAACTTTCTGATCACATTGTTGGCTTTGTCCCTGATCAACCGCATTTATTGCATTTAATGTAGCCTGTTTGCACACGTGAATTAATGATTAAAGGTTTAATTATGATTAAACTGCCTTATTGTTATTATCATGTTATTTTTTTAAGAAAATTATGACCAGGAAACTCTCGAGAGAATTGAGTTGATCACGAGGGTGAATTCTAGAGAAAATCATTACAAGTTACTAGTCAAATGACAGGGGCATTTTGAGGTAAGTTTCTTTTGCTTTTCTTTGTCCCATTTTGTTCTTCCGCTTGTGTCATTTTAGCATATTCACAGGAGGGTTTATTCTATGAATTTTTTCGCTTGTTACATGTTTTTTTTTGTTCTTTGGTTTTGTTTGGCTCTTTCTTTCTTTTTCGTCCTGTTCTATTTTGTTGGGTTTGTCTTTCTATTTCTTGTTTATTTTTTTTGTCATTTGTTCAGTTGTCACTTTCATGACAGGGTTCATTTATCGTGCTCTAGTTTTTGACTAGGGTTTCGATTTTGAAGGGGTTTCCTAGCTCGGGTAATGAATTTCATTTTGAGACCCTATTATGGTTTTACCACATTAATTTTAGATTGTTCATACCGGTTTCTCGTCGTGCCCTAGTTTTTGCAAATAGGGTGTTGGGCGAATTAGGGTTTTACAATATAACCTGTTCATGGTTTTAATGACTTCTATATAGAGGAATTATTGGGTTTTAAGTTATGCTATTTGTAGTTCCTGTTGGGACTCATATGACTTGGGGTTTGCTATCCATGTCACCACCTTATTTTAAATACTCTTTGTTTACTAGAATTGATCCACTCCTATTCCTTATTATGGTTAGTCTTTAATCTGGCCAGAACCGGGTCTAGGGAGGGAGTTAAATTTGGTAACTAACTTTTTTTTTTCTGGTTTGATTCCTGTTCCTGTCCTTCCTCTAACCATCATTTTGGTTCCTATCCTGATTCTGTCTCTCACACTATTTTGTTCTGTATCCAGTTCCGATCTCAACTCCACTGCATGATATGAAACATTGTCTATGCTTGATGCTTCTATGGTTCCGCCTCTGATAAAGGCATAGTTTGACCAAGTGTTATCTTAGGAGGATGGAGCAATGATTTTATGATTGACTAACTTAGATGCTTTGTTCATCTAATAAAGGAAATTCCTGTAGGTATTAAGAGATGTTGGGAGTATTGAATGAGGCTTTTGAAAGGAGCCAGCAATGGGAAACTTCATGGCAAGGAACCAGGCCAAAGAAGATCAAAATGGAACAACTCCCATATACCTTGAGATGTAAGCATAGGGAGGCTATCCTCACAGCAAGCAAGATTGACTTTGACTGGACTGAAATTACTGACACCAATTTGGGTCCTTTCAACTATGAAGAGTTGCATGAGGAGACCTTCACTGAGGAGCAGATCACAAGAAGGATAGAAAGGATTCTTCAATCCGGATTGGCACATGTTTCACTTTTCCCCTATCTATTCAATGTCCGAAGTTGATTCTTGCAGTAGCTGGAGCATATAACCCTACTACTAGGTAGTGTGTGGATGTGAAGGGCAATGTCATTATTGACTTCACACCTCCAATGATTAAATTCCTCTTTCATATACCTGATCCCAAGAATCATAGACAACTAAATGAGGTAGAGGCTCTAAAGCTTTACAGTGACAACAAGGAGAGGAATAGAATCCACCTGAATAAGACTTGGATGAAAGTGGAAAAGAAGTCTCTGACCAAGCTTCTAGACTAGCCTAAGAGGGCAGATTTTAGTAAAGAAATTGGAGATATAATCATGTTCCTCTCTAGGGTGTCTGGGAAGAGGGATGCTTCATTGTTTAAGGAATGGATGTTTCCTTTTATCCAAGCTATTTTGGATGGGAGGCAACAATTTGATTGGTCAATGATAGTGTCTGATAGCATTCACAATCAAATGATAGGGGTGAGAGAAACCAAGTGTTTCTTTATGACTTCCTATGTAGTCTATGCAGCTGCCTGAGTGGGGATCTTTCCTCGACTTCGAACAATGGGTATATTGGGAGAATCCTAGGGATAGAAGAAGGTGTGGGAGCATTATAACCATCTCACCTTGTAGGAATTTGAGCAATATTATAGAATGGTTAATGATGATTTTCTTTATGTTATTATTAACAAGCTTAATGGTGATGATGGGTATAGGCTTAGCAAGGAGGCAATGGATTTTGTGAATGAGTGGGGACATTAGTTTATCTAGTACCCCACATTCACTTACTTCAAGATAGCAAGCTTTGATGGTCACCCCAATTTTTTACCAAGATGTTGTGGTGATAGGATCATTTTAATGGAATGTATTTATCAAGCCTTGGCTATTAACCTCGAGATTAGCAAAAAACATAAGACTAGGTGTTGTAAGTTTCCAATGAAGCTAGGATCCTTTTGTTGTCCACATATTTAGGCAGGTAAGGCTATTTGTTATGAATTAATTTATCTGAGGTTGGGTTTGTACACTGCCAGGAAATACTATGAATCCAAGCAAAAGATAAGGGCTTTGCTCCCCAGTGTCTTTGAGAATCACTTCAATATATTGGAGGATTTTTGGGAGGACTTGCAAGATGAGTATGATCTTAGGAGGAAGAATTATTAAAGGATATGTATCCCACTCATGATTGAGTTTGGGATAAAGGAAGACATTCCTGATACATTATCTGATGATGGGATAGTTTTGGATCCTGATATGATGCAGATAATATTGGAACTAAGGATCTTGATCCAGTATATTAGAGTGTATATGAGACCATTGATATAATGCAGATTGCTAGAACAGTGCTTGATAGGAGTATCCAATGGGTGAGTTTAAGGGTTAATCAGGCTGAGGCTACATTATCTAAGAAGAGGAAGGCTACAGGTACCACCCAAGGATATAAAAGGGAAAAAATAAGGGTGGAACCTAAGGAACCCTTAGAGTTTTTTTCCTTCTAAGCTGCAAGAACATGATGTGGTTCCTCAAGATCTTCCAGAGGTACATGAAGATGAAACAACTGCAGAGGTGGGTGCTTCTACATATGTTGCAGGGGAAGCACTATTTAGCCCTTTGATGCACAAGAGTTAAGGCCAAGAAACACCAAAGGGAGCTCTTCATGGTAAAGAATAGGTTTTGAGGCAAATGGAGGATGAGGTGGAGATACATAATATAGAAATGAATTCAAAAAAGACTCCCTCTGATAAAGAGCATCATGTATCAATGTCTTTGGATATGACAGATGATGCAAGGACTAAACATGTCTTGATTGAAGAGGATCAATGGAAACTCTTTGAAGAGGAAAAAAGAGAAGTTGATGCTAAGGAACAAGCTGAGACATCAGCTAAGTTACAAGAAGAAGAGGCAAATGCACAATCTAAATTGGCTGTCAAGCAAAAAGAGTTGGAAGATAAGGTCAAGGCTAATGAATTGGTTCAACAGCAACAACAAAAGGAGCAGGAGCTCAAAATTCAAGAAGAAAGGGATAGGTTGATAATGCAACAAAAAATTCATGACCTTGAAGAGGAAAAGGCTCAGCAAAGAAGAGAAAAGGAAGCCATTGAGGCTAAGCTTAAAGAACAAGAATAGGCTTATAAGCAAAAGGAAGAGCAAGAATGTTTGAACAAGGAAAGAGAAGCTACTGAGATTGCTGAGTATGAAAGGAAGTCCAAAGAGGCATGGGACTATATTGAAGAGCTAAAGAATCAGTGGGATGAAATGTTAGAAAAGAAGAAAGAAGAATAGGAATGCTTAAGGAAGGATCTAGAGGCTAAGAGGCTACACGATCAAAAGGATAAAGAGGAAGCAAAAAAGCTAGCATAGGAAAGGGAGCAACGTGATCAAAAAAATGTGTAGGAGGGTGATTCTCAACCAAATCTTACATTGTTGTAACCTCTATCTTCCACTATTGTTGCTTCTTCTTCAGCTTAGGCAGCCACTACTCCTATTGCTCCTACTTGGCTAAAACTAGAATTGGAGAGAAAACTAGTTGTTCAACCACAGTTGTTGAATTGGGAAGTAATGATGAAAGAAATCGGAAAAGAGAAACCTAAGAAGAAGGCTTGAGTTCTTCACTCCACTAGGCTCACTGATGCTAGAGAGATCATTGCTAAATGTGCCATACCTATAATGGAAAAGAGTCGTGATGACATGCAAATCAATGATTATCAGTTTGGGGTAGTGAATTTGGGAAAGCCTACCAGAAATCAACAAATGAGTTTAATTGATATTGTGGCTTCTTCAACCAAAAACTGGATGATCAAAGATAAGAAAAGGAAGGATGAGCTTAAAGCTCAATTAGATCAGCTCCATGGTTTCTTGAAGGATGTTTCTAGTCCCATTTCTCAATAGGCTGCTCTTCCTGAATCCCCCGTTTTGTTAACAAAGAGGGAGTTAGATGATTTGATTCAAATGAAAAGAAAGGTGGGGATGATGGACAAGTGGTTGGATAAGCTCAACTGGGAGGTTAATGATGTTCTTGTTGAGGGTGCTATGATTCATAAGGCTGCTCTTGAATTACCAAAAGATCTAGACCAGAAGGCTAAGGATTTGGACAAACAGGATGATGAATATAAGGAATATGTTAAAAGGCTTGGAGACATTAGAAAAGTGCCCAAACCAACCTTGTTAGAATATTCAATTCTTGAGCTTGGTGATAAAAAATTTTTGGAGAAAATTGTGAGTGTCATAAGATACAAGTCTAGGATTATGTATGGACATCAAGTAGAAGTTTGAGAAATGAGTAAGGACTTGAATCAACAGATGGTTGAGCTAGAGGAATTTGTGACCATTGTACTCAATTTAGATTCCTCAAACAAAGAAGGCCTATCTTTGGATAAATTAAGGGAGAAATGGAGGGGTAGGTTGGAGGAAATCATGCAAAAAGGAGATGATGGAGAAAGCTTAATGCTAGATCAGTTTATGGATATCCAGGAGGAGGTAAAAATGGCTAAAAAGGAACTAATCAAGTTGAAGGAAATGCAAAAGTTAGTTTCTATAGAATTTGAAAGAATCAAGTTTGAAGGTGATTGGTTGGATGGGCCGGATTTGGATACTCTTCAACAAGTGTTCTCCAATTTTGATGAATATGTTCTAGAGCATTCAGTGCAAATGTGACTGACTCTTGTTATCATGCTCTATCTACTTTTCTCCTCTTTTTGTGGATCTTGACATAAGTCAATCTTGAAGCTGATCCATGGGTTTCACTTCCTTATTGAAGTATCAGATTTCCCTTTTTGTACAATGAAGTGATTAGCCTTGAAAGCAGGGGTTCTTGAGTCCACTTCTACATTCAATTTTGGATCCATGAATTGTGGATCTTGATTAATGATTGAGAAACCGGTGCATGTGGCACCCTATATGTATTTTTAGAATCTACTTTGTAAAGGTCGACTAATTGAAAAAAGATAAGCCACCTGAGGATAGAAGATAGAAACTAGATCTAGGATTTTCATGGTTTTAGAAAGATACTCTAAAAACTTTAGTAAAAGGCTTGATTATTTTACAGTTTAGACATGTTTTCATGTTATGATTTTCAAAGCTTGAATCCATTTTGATAAGGTTAATGATATATGATTAATCCATACGCCAGTGGTTTTGTTGTGCTTAATTGTTCTTTATTTGATGAAAGTCAATAGAAGGAACTGGATTCAAGGTCATATCATTGGATTATCTGTGAATTAGATTGTTATGGTATTTCATCTAATCTGTGTTTTGAATGATGAGTGAATGATTTGTTTGAAGTAAGTTTGGTGAATGATTGATGATATTTGAATTTGCATTATGGATGTATGCAGTAGCGTAGTTTATTCTATGGATTGCATCTTGTTGTAGTTGTGGTTAGGTAGAATGAACACTCATTGTTGATCTACATGTCTGGATACATAAGGATTTTATTCATGTGTCTCTAATTTAAAGCTTTGTTTCATCTTTTTTTTTTTTTAAAACCCCCCAAACATAGACTACTTGATGTTATGCATTCTTGTTCTTTATCACCAGCAAAGGCCCCTTGAACATTATGGTCATATCAACCACTGAGTTAAATTAGCATAATCGAGAACCAATTACTAGGACCTTGGGAGTTAGATTACTATATGTTGTCTTTCTCTTTCAGGAGAAATAGAATAGTGATATTTTGTTTAATGTTGTTGTGCTGTTTTGACCATCAACAAGAAGTAATGTAGAAATGATACAACATACTATGCATAACATACCTCAATTTGATGGTACAATTTTAATTTGTGGAAGCATAGGATGGAAACTTATTTGTCCTCCTTAGGGTTTGATGTGTGGAAAATAGTAGAGAGAGGGTGCACTGTGTTTGTAATATCTCCCTCTACTCTTGAGGAAAATATAGTTCTTGAATCAAATGCAAAGGCTCTAGATGTTATTTTCAATAGTTTGCCAAATGACACTATTGCGAATGTTATGCATTAGAGAGATGCAAAGGAAGTATGGAACAAATTGATTGAAATATATCAGGATGGTGAATTGCAAGAAGATATGTCTTTGAAAACTCAAGGAAGTTGTGTTTCATCGGTAAGTGGTGATTGTGAAAATCATCATAGTTCCAAAGAAAATATATTTGAGTCTAAATCTCTAGAGATGACATATGAACATTCAAGTAGCCAAGAAACCAATGAAGTAGATGAATCTTTTAATGAAATAAATTTTGAACAAGATGAGCAAGAAAATGAGCTTGATTTGGAAGGTGAACTTTTGTGTGCTCTAGATACAATTAAACAACTCAAAAAAGAGAAGATGATTTTAAAGAAGCAACTTCAAAAAGAAAAGGATATCGAAGATAAGGTATGCTTAGATCTTATAGAAGCAAAAATCCGAGTTGAAGAAGCTAGAAATATTGAGGAAGTGTTCAGAGATCAACTTAAAGAAAAAGAACAGTGCATAGAAAATATTGAGTTTCAAGTAGTCTTACTAAGGAACATTGGTAAAGAATCAAAGCAATTAAGTGATGAAGAAATGAGTAAGAGTGGCTCCATGTCATTGAATAAAATTATTGAAACACAGAAGGCTCCAAGTGACAAAATTGGTCTAGGCTTAGAGGAAGGACAATGTTCTGAGACACTTAGTAGAAAGAAAGATTTAAACTTTCATGCTGCTGATTCTAAAACTATAGGAAACAAAAGAGCAAGGAATAGAACACACAAGGTGTCAAGATCTCACTTTTCCTAGCAAGATAAGTCAATAAAGTATTATTATTCTTTTTCAGGTTATTGTTATTCATGTTTTGAGTATGGCCACAAAGCATTTGAATGTTTGTCTAAAATAAAGAAAAGTGATAAGAAAAGGAACCATGATAATGTTACATGCTTCAAATATAATGAATTAGGTTATATTGCAAGAAGATGTAATAAGAGTGACACAAAACATTACAAGTATGTGGCTGTATGTTATAAATGTAATGGCCTTGGGCATAAAGCCAAGTTTTACAAGAGTCGATGGGAGAAAACATCTGGAAGTAACAAAGAGTTTGTAAGGGTCTAGAGAAGGAAGCAAAAGCAAGACAATAGGCTTGTGCTTGATGCACAAGAGACACTGTTGAATGCATAATTAGACCAAAAGTTCAAAGGGGATCAATAAATGTATCATCTTATAAACCCCTAGAAATGATAATACCTTTCAAATTCAAGGTATAGAGTATCTACAAAGTATCACAAGAGAGGATTTATATAATGCATAAGCTTGATATGTGAGTTGGGTGTCTAGGTAGTCTAAATACCTATTTGTGCAAGGCAGCATAGAGATTGAATAATTTTATGAAAAGATTAAACAATGTTGGGGGCAATTTAGTTGATACACTCATATGTCTATAACAAGCATTGACAATGTAGACAAGAAAAAGCTAAAATTTGTGTCTATGATCATCTATTGTGTTAGAATCAGTGGCATCCACCAAAGTATAAAGAAAGGAGGATTATTGTCAAAATGTTGTACAGTTGCAAGTACCCTAATAGACATGAAACAAAGATATGTTTTTTTTTTGTGCTCTATTAAACTCTTTTGCGTAGTGGATATGTACAAGATATTCAAATAGACTCAAGATAGTGAGAATGCAAGAAAACATCTATATAGTGTTGAGAGATGAGAGAACAGTGTATTATATACATAATAAAACAAGGAAAAATTAAAATTAAATAAGTTTCAGAGGAGTTATTTTTAGTAGTTCATGTTTGTCTTGATCAGATGATAGATCATTCAAGAGGTATTTGTTGATGGTGTTTTCTGCACAGCAACAACTCAGACAGAATACAAAATCCTATCTCTCTTGAAAGGTAATCTCCAATAATGAATTACTAAAAATCACCCCAAGGTCTCTCGGGTGTTAGGTCATAACAATGCATAAAACAACTCAGATGAAATGTGAAATTGCTGGTAATCACAATCGGACCTTACTACAAGCAAACTGAACCTCTTCAATTTATCAGATCTAACAATATGATGATCTTGGATCCTAAATCTAACCAAATAATAAAGAAATTGCAAAAGATAGGGATGCAGGGAAGGTAATAAAATCTAAATTACTGAACAGACAAGCAATGCAAATGACATATATTTGGAATGGACCTATCTCAAATAACCAATTCCTGTTCGACCCACAAGGCAATCTTTACAAGAACAGTGCAATCTTCTGAGGAGTATAAATTTTCAAATCATAGACTTGCGTCTACAACCGAACTTAAGCACATTTGAATATATATGGTCCAGGTTGACTTCACCAGCCTACTACAATCAGATAGTTACTGGGAGTATAGACCAAAGATAGCTACCAACATTCCAAATATGAAATCATATACACCATTTATCCAACTAAACTAATTTATTTCTGAATAATAAACCCTAGATCTTCAAGCAAAGTAAAAGATAGAACAAAAGAACCATGCAAGATGAGGTAACACAAAGGATTTCACCAGGAAAACCACAATGCCTTCAATTGTATTAATCATCAAATGCTGCAACAATTCAACTGTTCTGAATATGATATCTGCTTTAAGAAATTCTAAAACTCTAACTATTGCTCTTGCTAATCTCTAGTATCAAAATCTTCTGAATTGTCCCTTACAATAAGGCAAAAATGCCTATTTATCAAATTTTTTTCCAGAACATGTCGGCCCAGCCAAACATTTTACAAAAAAATAAAAACCGCCAAAACAGGTCGGCCAAGGAAACAACTAAGGCACACATTCAATGCCATCATCCAAGTCGGCCAAGGCACAGTTTCCAAGGAAGTCCGGTCCAATGTATGCCCTATGATAATAGGGAAGCACAAATCTCGAGATAAACATTAACCGCTGCTTCCTTTGTCCTTTCTCCGCGCTGGTGACCCTTGGACCCTCGAGAAAACTCCCTCCAGCTCAGCAACAGGTGGCAATGGCAAAACTTTGAGCCGGCATTTAATTGACTCAATCCCATCATTGGACCGCTCAATGGTCCCCTTCCAATCCTTTCTGCTGGTCAGGTATCTATCTATTATTGCCAAATATGTAGCCGCATCATCAAGCATATGGCCAGTGACAACCTCATCAGAATCTGGGGCATAAACCTCATGCCACCATTCCTTCAATTGATCCAAACTCAGGTACTTGGCAGCCATCTTATTCCTCCCTGTCATCACTTCAAAAAATGCAATGCAACCATCATAGATTGCAGTAAGGTCGGCATCAATGGCTTTTCTTCGGTTCTTTATCTTTTTCAGGGCTCCCTGCCTGATCTGTAATGCTTCGAACCATTCCCATGGTTCATCCAACCTGGAAGAGGGAAGAATTCCATCCTTGCCCAATTGTTCCCTGCCATGCCCCAAAATAATCTTTGTCTTCTGCAACAAAGAATCGACATCATTCATATCCTGAGAAAGGATGCTTTCCATCAGCTCTTTTCCTTGGACTGCATCCTTGCCAACAGACAGGATCTCCTTAATAGCTTCATCCCCTTGTGTCCGAACACTCATTAACCAGTCTATGGTAGCTTGTGTGGAAGCCTTCATCTTCTCTATGCCAGAAATTGTTTCCTTCGGCAGAAATCCGGGAGTAGAAGAGGAGGACGGATGGAGGGACTGTAGAGGTTTCATGACCTCTTCTAAGCTTTTCCTCAACCTTTCATTTTCCCTTTTCAATTCCCTCTTTGTCTGAGTCTCCCTCCTCAACCTATCCAGAATCACAGCACTTGACCCCTCGAATTCCTCAATGTCTTGTTCTAGGGAAGCTGGCCCAAGGTTAATGGTTTGGACACTGTAATCCTGGCCTATTACCTCTTCTCTTGTTTTATCTGCAGCAAGGGTGGCGATGTGTACTACACGGTTATGCACCTCATCCCTTTCCACCCGGGAAATTATCCTAGCTGCCTTCTTCTTTTTCCCCTTTCCAATCTGAGATAACATTGCATCCCAGTCGAGAGGAGTGTCTTCTACTATCACCTATTTCTTCCTTGCTATTTCTTTTTCTAACCAGTCCGGGGCTACAGGGTCCGTCCGGATTCCTTCTGTGCCAATTTTCCCCGGGTCTTCTGTGGCTTTCTCCTCTTCCGTTACTGCCACCTCGACTTCTCCTTCTTCTGTTGCCTTGTCATCATCCTTCTCTGGGGGGTGCTCAGCTTGGTCCATCTCCTCAAATCGCAACTCAGGAAGCACCGGCGATGGAGTTCCAGCGGGGATGCTCTTCTCTGGTTCTGGAGATCCGCGGCCCTTCTCACTCTCCGGAGAGTCCTCGTATTGCACCAAGGGAGAAGTGTGCCCTTCTTCCGTCTCTACCTCGAGCCCGGCAGCCTCACTGAATAATGCCCCTTCCTCAAACGGCTCTGCTTCTCCGCTGATTTCCTGCTCATCCGGATTTACCGGTTCTGTTACACCCTGTGGAGGAGAGACAGGCTTGTCCTGTTCAGGAGCTGGCGATATTGGAGAAGAAACCTTTGGCTGTGCAGCATCCTTTGGGGACGGAGTTCTGGATCTTCTGGTGTATACTTTGGTCTTCTCCCCTCCAGAGCTTTCTACATCCACAACTGGAGGCTCATCCTCCGAAGTCGTTTGGCCTTTCTTTTTCGCCACCCTTGTAGTTCTGGCCTTCTTGGGCGGTGGAGGAACATCCTCCTCCTCAGCTTTCTCCACCTCCTCCTCGTCTGAGGACCTGCTGATAGTCAGGGTCTTCCACCTGCGTTTGCCGATAGGTTTCCTTTTTGCTGCAGGTTGAGTCCCCTTAGGGCTTCTGACCTTGATTTTGAAAGGAGAGGCCTTGGCTGTTTTCCCCTTGGGGTCCTCTTCCCCGGATTCCTCAGAAGTGGACATGGGGTTGAGATTCCCCATCAGGTCAAAAGTGAGGGGTACATTGGCATTTTCCAACACCCAGACCTCATGTTTGATCCAAGCAAAGGTAAATTTTAGCGTTGGAGCCATTAAGTCCTCCAACTCTGTCACCTCAGGCTCATTCCAGTCAATGTCCGCTACTGACCTATCCTTGATGGGTTCATAGACATGGTCCTGGACCAGTTTTCCATCATCCTCCAGCTGATCTGGAATCGACTTCACATTATGCTTCTAATTGCCTCCTTTGGCGGTAAGAATGCCCTTCGTGCATCAGGGGTCATCACCAGTGTTGACCCGATAATCCTCAAGTCCTCCTTGTGCGGGCCCTTTTTGTGCCCCTCGGGAGTTGATGTCAAAATTCATTCTCTTTGAATGGAAGAATCCATAATGACCAATTCCTCACTGTAGTGTGGTGATTGAATGGAGGACACACTCCCATCCCTTAATCCAAGAGAAGTCACCTCAAAACCGGTTTATGTTTCTCCCTCTTCACCACCGTATCGAACTCACAAATTTGTCTTACGACCCCCAGTAGCACTATGTGGTCAGTGGGATACCTGGGCAATCTGTAGGGAGCAACGGGGCATCCATCAATCCGGAGATAAGTGAAAGTGGGGAACTGGATGAACCAGGCCCCATAATTCTTAATCAACCCCTTAGCCCCATCGGACAATCTGATGTGCTCCGCATTCTGAAGGGTCCGAGTAATGTGCATAGTGAAGGCATCATTGGCCCTCCTATAATCTTCGTGCCCGAGGTGCAATTCCGGATAGACCTCATAGATAATGTCCTGTCCAATAGTTCCTGCCGGAGTCAGTCCCTTGTAGGGATAGGAGATGGCCAGTATATATATAACAAAGGAGGACATGGTGAACTTCTTTCCTTCCAAAACATTCCTCAGTTGCCTATCTATTTCTGCACTGATAAGTCCTGCCCAGTGGTAATTCGTTCCTTGGCCTATCTTGGTGATCACATGGACCATCCAACTTTCCAATACCCCGGCAGTTTTGAGTCCGGCCACCCTGCTCAACAATGTGATGGCATCATAAATATCTGGCCTGAACTTCACCCTATGCAACTGTTTGGGCAATTTAGAGTGGTGAGACTTGGGCTTCTCAAGCCATGAGTTGATAAGCTGTTGAGCCTTAACTGGCTCGTTCTCATAATACGTGCGAGCAGTGTCAATGTTTAGGGCGCAGACCGAGGGGAGATCCGGCATGCTGAAAGCTCGGGCAATGGAGGCTGGACTGAAATTTTCCAACACCCGTCCCTCAGTGCTAACTACCATCTGTGTGAAAGGCGTATTGCCTAGCACACTCCAAAATTAGCTCGTAACACTGGACTGCTGGAGGGAATCCTGCCACGTGTACCAACCCCGAGTTCATCATCCCTTGCCTCAATGCCGATTGGTCCTTCTCAGCTGTTCTCTATTTGAATTCTTCGTAACGCCAGGCACCAACATTGGTATCGGACACATCTGCCCACACGGAGGATATCTTACTCTCTGGGACCTGACTCCTCATGTCCAATCTCAATTTTTCTGTCTCGGAAACTGCAGATGCCCCCGCACCACCTTTGGACTTCCCAGCAGCAGCTTTGCTTGATTCAGCCTGCAGATCCAAGAATCATTATTAGAATTTAATTATTAAGCTCATATCCATCCAAAAGATTAGCATACATCATACAAATCCATTAAAACCAAATGCCAATTGCCAATCTTCCGAGATCCGGAGAAACCAAATAATCCGGGAAAATCGTATAATCTGGGAAAATACATTCAGGGCGGAATTCCGGAGAAATCCGACCCAGACGGACTCCTGCCACCAAAGCACTATTAGCCATGTAAATCATTAATATGTTCGGAAATCAAAGGAAAATCATCAATTTTACTCTTTGGCAATCAAGAAATAGGCATTAACAATCACTCCATCAATCCTCTCATCGAAATATACAAAAGAATGCAATCAGACAGGAAATCCGGAAAAATCCGAATGGGACGGACTTTCGCGGACAGCATCAAATGCACCGGAAATTAACCCTGTCCGCGGAATAAAAGGAAACCGGGAAAATCCGGGAGACCGGAAATTCCGCGACAGCCTCGGAAACCCGAAAAATGGCAAAACGTGCACCAAAACAGGGAGCGACCACAAGATCTTCAATATCAAAGCTCGAATGAACCCAAAACCGACGACAATCACCAGAATCGAATATGCAAAGAGGGTCCAACACTCAGAAGCACTCAAAGGAAGGATCCCATACTAAAATGACGATGCCCTAAATCGAACAACCACATATCCGCCATTAAAACCAGAGCAAGCTTTTAGGGTTAAAATATCAGTTCGGGATTTACCTAAATGCCCTCTAATCCTCACAGGACGGGGAAGCCAACATAAAACGAGGCGAAAGTCATTCAAACACAAGATCAAATCATCGCTTTAACCGAAACACCAAGAAAACCCTAAATTCGCATGGTAACACATCCCGCACCCAAAACAAACAAGCAACACGACCCAGAATTCCGTCTAAAGTGTAAATATGCAATCAAGCGGATAAACGGAACTCATAGGGCACGAGAGATGGGCTTCAAAAAAAAACGGATCAACCCGACTGAATAAATACGACACCCAAAGTCAAAACATGAGCCGACCCCAAAATTCAACAATGCCCAGTACAAGAAAACCCCAAATCACCATGCAAGCTAACGGAAGGGCGACGAATACATACCATGGATCAAGATGAGCAGAAATCGAGCTTAGAAAATCAATCCACGTGACAACACGTCCAAGCAACGAGATACTGGCAGCAACACTCAAGCAATCCACACGCAAACAAACCAAGATCAAACCCCAAAGCTCAAACGAAAGTTCCGAATCGCCAGAGCAGAAAACAAGGAAGCAATCGAAATTGGAATGAATCAGAAAATGCCCTAAATTCGCCCTTATACCCGTCTGAACCAAGATACCTCAGCCATTAATGCGCGAAAAGACGTTTCTGACAAGTCCGGAAACCCGTGCCCCAAGTGGAATTTCGGAGAATCCCAGAATGCGCGGAGACACGGATTCCGCGGAAATGCAGGAACCGGGGAAATCAGGAAGATCGGGATTTTGACGGAATCCGGGAAAATCCGACTGGACCGGAAAATCCCGAAGTTAGGAAAAAACCCGGAATCGGAGAATCCGGCAAGAGACGGACAAAGAGCCGGGGCCGGAGAAATCCGCCAGAGGCGGAAAATCCCGGATCCAGGTGAAAACCCGGACTTGGCCAAAAACCCAATTTCAATCAATTGCAACCCCAAGGCAAGGGCGAAGCCAGCAAAACCAATATGTCAAGACCCCAAAATGATAAATCCAATAAAATCAAAGGTCAAAGACACAAAAAAGAAAGGGGGTCCCCCACTCCAAGTGGGGCGTGTGTGCAAAAACTGCACAACAAATGGCGACTCTGCTGGGGAAATGCTCCTGAGCATTTCGATGACAAACTGGAATCAAGAACCCAGAACTCTGATTTCAACTCAAGTACCCAGCCGTCGCCCTAAGTTAAAGCAAAGAAACTCCCAGACATTCAGACATTCCTATACCAGGGTCCAAGTGTGTGCAGGTGCATATATTACCTACCTTCAGTTGCAAAGAACCAGACTTGGTATGAACAGGCTACGTAAAGATTCTGACCCTAAAAGTAACCTAGATAGAGCCTCGCTACCAGTCAGGCATTCATAGCCCCGACGAGGTTATCGCTGTGATCCTCTTGAACATAGCTCTACTGCCAGCCAGGCGTCTATAGCCCCGGCAGAGATATTCAGATCCCCCTGATGAGTTGAATTCGAACCTCAAGATTTTCAATATCCATTTTTTTTTTTTTGCTTCTTCTCTTTTCTTTTTTTTTTTACGAATATTTCTTTTTACTCAACTTATTCAACCTGTGAACAGTGAAGTTCACACTCAGGGCTGAGAACCACAGTGGCACTAGAGCAGAAAAAGATTTTTCACTTGTCCAGACCTTATAAGGGCCTTTTACGACTTCAGGTATATTTAAAGATTAAAGGTATAAGACCCCAATACATTCCTGTGCAGAGTGACCAGAAAATCTTCGCCTTACCACAAGGACAAGTGACATAGGTGACGGAATTCGTACCATAACATTCTGGAAAAAAGATTAAAGTTTGTAAGGGAAATATCAGAAACATTGGACCTGCTTGGTCACCATTATCATACAGATGCACCCACAATCCCACAAGGAGATAAGACCAAAAGCAAGAGCAACGCAAAGCAAAACAAACAAACCAAAGCAGACCTACTTTAACCAAACAAAGCCAACAAAGCGAAAGGGAAACCCACCCGAACCAAAACAAACAAACAAGCAAAGAAAGCAACCTAACTAACTATTTACAGGGCAAGGAGCTGAGAACAGCTCAAGACTGGAAATAATGTTTAAGATACTGCCCATTAACAGGCAGTGGCATGTCCTCTCCCGTGAGAGTCCTCAGACGGAGGGCATTATCTCCCAGAATTTCAGCAATCTGGTAAGGACCAAGCCATAATCTATCAAACTTACCATGGCTACCCTTCTGATCATGCGGCTTATCCCAATACAGAACAAGGTCAGAAATCCTAAAGGCTTTGACCTTAGCTCTCTTGTCAAACCATCGCTTGACTACCCCCTGATGTTTGGCGAATCTTTCAAGGGCATTATCCCGTTTTTCCTCAAGATGCAACAATTCAGCTAATCTCGCTTCCCTTCTATCACCCTCATCATAAAACTGGTTGATAAACTGCAGAGTTGGGATTTTAAGCTGGATAGGGAAAACTGGTTCCAGACCGTACACTAAATGATAAGGAGAGGTACCAATGGAGGACTTAACCCGAGTACGATCGGCCCAAAGAGCAAACCTAAGCTGGGTATGCCAATCCTTTGGGTTCCTCTCTAACAGTTTTCGGATAACAGTCAACAGGTTCTTATTAGAGGATTCAGCTAGACCATTCCCCTGGGGATAATAATTAGATGCAAACTTAACAACAATGCCATGATCAAAAGCCCAGTTTGAGAATTTCAAAGATGCAAAGGCAGGACCATTATCACACACAACAGCGAAAGGACATCCAAACCGATTGAGAATGGCAGATTCTAAGAAATCGATTACTACCTCTGATGTACACTGCCTACAAGAAAATGCTTCAGTCCACCTTGTAAAATAATCAGTAATGGTGAGAATATACCTGTGTCCAGCAGAAGATGGTGGATTGATGGGGCCGATGAAATCCATACCCCATTGAGCAAAAGGTTTTACCTCAATAACAGACTGGAGCGGGAGCGCTGCACACCTTTCCCGTGTCGCTGCAGCCTGACAAGTGTGACAGGTCCGAACATGATGATGAACATCCTTGAATAGTGTAGGCCAGTAGTATCCTGCCCGTAAAATCTGGTTCGTAGTAGCAATAGCAGAACCGTGACCGGTGCCATATTTCTCATGAAACTCATTTATTACTCTTTCTGCTTCCTGTTTTCCAAGGCACCTTAAGTAAATACCTTCGTGATTCTTCTTGTATAGGATGGCCCCTTTCAGCATGAAACCATCACTTTTCAGTCTCAAGGCCCGCCTCTGTACTGCATTTAAACGATCAGGAGCTCGCTGATTCAGCAAATAATAAACTATATCATCATACCAACCATCTGGTGAAACCGCTCCAACGTCATAATTACAGACAGACAATTCAGGACCTATCTCTGCCATGGTCTGGGTGAGTCCCTGTCCTCTTACCAACCTCATGGGCTGGATCTCAATGTCATACTCCTGTAGCATGGTTACCCATTTAGCTCTGCGCTCCCCTAACTCATTCTGCATCAGCAATAACTTAACTGCAGAATCAGGAACAATTGCAAACACCTTGTTTCTGAGGATATAGTGCCTAAATTTCTTTACTGCTCGAACAAGGGCATATGCCTGCTTCTCCACATATGGGTATTTCAACTCAGCAACCTTCAATGGCGTGCTCATGAAAGCGATAGGATGCTCATTCCCCTCATCAGACTTTTGTGTCAGCATTCCAGCACATGAGTGGTCTGAAGCAAAGGAATAAATATAGAACGGTTTACTATAGTCTGGACTCACCAACACTGGAGCATCAGCAATGGCTCTCTTAATCTCTGCAAAGGACTGCTTCGCTTCTGTGGTCCACTCGATCTTGGCATCTTGTTTTAACATGGCATTTAGTGGCTTGACAATCTCAGCAAATCCAGTGATGAATTTCCTAACAAAATTAATCTTACCAAAGAAAGATTTCATCTCTTTCTTGCTAGCAGGCGGCTGAATTCTTAGGATGGCTTCCACCCTCTCTGGATCTATAGCAATGCCCTTTTCTGATATTACGTGCCCTAACAATTTGCCCTCTGTGACCCCGAAAATACACTTCTTGGGATTCAAAGAGATGCCGAATTCCCTGCACTTCTGGAACACCTTACGCAGATCTGAGATATGATCCCCTCTGTTTTTGGAGAAAACAGTCAGATCATCCATGTAAATGATAATGCACTTTCCTATGATGTCCTTGAAAGCGATATCCATAGCTCGTTGAAACGTGGCTCCTGCATTGATAAGCCCAAATGGCATCCTTCTGTAGGCGAAGGTTCCCCACTTGGTCGTAAAGGCAGTCTTGTGTCTGTCCTCATACTGGACCATCACCTGATTATATCCTGAATAGCCATCCAGAAAGGACATCATCTGCGATCCATTAACCACTTGCAACACTTCATCCAACGAGGGAACTGGATAATTATCCTTTTCAGATGACCTGTTTAGATTTCTGAAGTCAACACAGAGCCTAATTTCACCGTTCTTTTTTCTAACTGGCACCAGGTTTGCCACCCAAGTAGAATGCCTGACAGGAAATATAATTCTAGCGGAGAGCAGTTTCTGAACTTCCTTCTGTATGAGTGGCTCCAACAGCGCATTAATAGGTCTCTGCCTCTGTCTAAAAGGCTTAGCCCCTGGCTTGAGAGGTATAGTGTGAGTTATGATGGATGTATCGTAAGTCTTCAAGTCTTCATAACCCCAGGCCACTATGTCTGGAAAGTCGTATAGGGCTCTGATTATTCCCTGTCTTTCTTCAGGGGTACAAATCTTACCAATGAAAACATTCCTTACATCATCTTCAGTGCCTACATTGTGAGTGTCACACTGCCCACTGATAGATTCTTTCTTAGATTCCTGTTCCTGATCTCTGATTTTGTCCATATCGAAAATCCTCTCCAGCTGTACCATTCCTCTTGGAATAGTATTGGACTTCAAGTTTAGCACACCTTCCAGATCCAATTCTGCTTCCTGAGGTTCTGTTTCGTCAATGATCTGTGAAGCAAAAACATCAGTGTTCGTGATAAAGTCAAGGATATGCTTATCATCCTCAAACACCTGAAAATTGGTCACATTGTCAGGGACTGACGGGACATGAGTTAATTCAACAGTAAACTTCTTCAATCCTGACAAAGACAGGGGCTGCAAAGTACTGGCCGCTTGAGCTAGAGAATCAGCAGTTTGATTCTTCTTCCTTGGGATCAATTGGATATTAAAAGCGTCGAACCCCTCAATGAGGTCCCACACTCTATGCCTATAGTTGGTCATTCTCCTGTCGTGGCAAGCATACTGCTTTCTTACTTGTTTGACCACTAATTCTGAGTCACCAAAAACTTGTAGGACCTTGACCTTTTTCTTGAGTGCCATAAGGAGTCCGTGAATTAAAGCTTCATATTCAGCCACATTATTTGTACAATGAAATTGGAGTCTATGAGCTGCGAAGAAACTCTTACCTTTGGGACTTATCAATTCAAATCCAGCTCCAGCCCCTTGCTTGGACTTAGATCCATCAAACTTCAGAGTCCAGTATTCCGCAGTGGTGGTCTTCTTCATTTTGTCTTTTGGTTTATCAGTAATAGAGGTTTTCACAGCCACAATAGGTTTCTGATTCTCAGACTTTGCCTGCAGACTCTGTTCATCTGTGCCAACCTCCTGAGATGGATTTATGCTTTTGTACACTTCTTTCACTGCTGTCTGACACAAGCAACACTCCAATTCTGAGTGAGAAGCATTGTGGACTCTGCACCAATTCGGCAAGAGTAACTCCTTAAAACTTGTCCTCCTTCCCAAGTGAGTTTGATTTTCGACACATTGCTTAATGAAATCCTGGAAATTGTCCAGCAAGCTGATCTGTCTATCCTCAGATTCTTCTTCTTCCTCAACTAATTATGTTAGGACTTCAACAAGACTGGACCCTGTTTCAGCGTCCACTGGCATCGTATGCAACATCAGCACCTCTTCTACATCTGATTCTTCATATGGGGCGGATAGCAAGTAGTTTCCCATTCCAGCTTCTGATATGAGAACCTCGGTCAAAGTCTTTTGGTATTCTGTTATCATGTACTTCATTCTAGGCTCCCTCTCAATCCTTATCTGATTGGGCACTCCCTTCCAGGGAAGCCACATGTGAGAGTGGTCGGTAGACACATACCCATTCAGGGCCCTGGTGAAATCTCTTCCTAAAATTAAACCGTACGCATCAGGAATGTCAGCTACCTGAATGTTAATAACCTGTTGGATTCTAGGATCAGAAGCGATCTGCATATGGATCATGTTAAGTTCCCCTACCACACTTACTTCGGTCCTATCCAACTGAGTCACCTTCTTCTGGGAATCAGCAGGTGTAATTCCCAGAGCCCTACAAACTCCAAGAGGCATCACATTAGTGGAAGCACCAGAATCCAACAGACAATTATGGAGGTTCTTACCAAAGATTCTGACAGAAATCAGAAATGGAGGAGTCTCTGTTTTTCCTTGAAACAAGGTGGGCTGAGTATCCATCTGGGCCACTTGAGTTCTATCTTTTTCTTTTCCTCTATCTCCAGGGGGGGGATTAGTCCTATTCTGTGTCTGACTTTGTGTGTTCACAGGCTGAAAACTAGAGGTCTGGCTGTCATGCTCCCCAGAAGATTTGTCCAATGTCTTTGAATTTGCATCATAAGTACCCAAGACAGCCTTTCTAATTGCAGGAAACCTCAACAATTCAAAAGCAGAAAGGTTTACCTTTAATTTTTTGAATTCCTCTGCGACGTACGAAGCTATCTGTTCTTCACTCATATCAGTAGAAACCTCTTTAGATGGTTCCTCTACCTTCTCCTTACTTATTTGAACAATCCTCTCCTTCTGTGGTTCTGCTCGAGCTTGTCTATCTTTCGAAAGGTACTGCTTGGACACCTGTGGATAAGACGGATTGTTACTTGCATTAGGATCTGGAGGAGTAGTGAAATTGTTGGGGGGAATGGAAGTGGTAAAGGGCCCTCCAGGCTGTGGGCGTCTGTGAGGCATATCCCTCAATCCCTGTCTCTGAAACATCTGAACTTCTTCAACATAGGTTTCTTCCTGATCCAAGGGGCCATTGTCATTCATCTCCCCTTCGTTAAACAGCTGAGCTACTTCATCTCCATTACAAATCTGATCAATTTCATCTTTCTGGAAATCAGGTTCTTCTGGTACATTTTCATTACTAGTGGGAAAAGGAGCATGGTTCAACACCAGCACAGGGGAATCATATGAATTGGAAGGAACAATCTCCTGCCCATTCACATTACTCTCTACCTCATACTGAAAGATAGAAGCCGCAGTCTGGAACTCAGGACATTCTAGTTCTGAATGCTGACTTGTTTTGTGAAGCCTACACCATCCTGACAGGGCTGCTTCCGCGAGATACACCCCGGTGGGAGGTTTATCCTGGCTAACTGGCTGGTTGGCAGATTGATTAACAATCTGATTGGCTGGCTGATCCAATGGAGTAGGAACTCCTCCATTATTAGGCCCTGTATTCCAAGTTCTGTTCTATCCCTGTGATGGCCTTTTGTCAAATCCTGACCCACTTCCTTGGCCTCTATCAAAGTTTTGCCTCCTATCGTTGTTGAAACCTCTATCCTGATTATACCCTCTGTCATTGTAAAATCCTCTGTCATTGCGTTGTCCCCTGTCGAAATTCTGCCCCTGTGAGAACTCCCTGTTCTGATTGGATTGCATTCCCTTTTGAGCAGCTTGCAATTGGCTATTCTGGTTTCTCAAATAAGTCACCTCTAGATTTAGCTTCTTTATTTGTTCAGCCATCTCGTCAATTCTTTCCTTATTAGGGTCTCGGTAGGGAGGCTGGTTTGGGTTACTCAGAGGTGGGACGGGTACTGGGGCGGATCCCAGAGATTGATGCAACACTTCCGAATTCTGCAGATAAGCCGGGAAGCTATTTGATTGTGACTGGTACATAGGCTGGTTAACCTGCTGTTGAGGGAAGTTCATCATAGGAGAAACCTGATTCATGGGATGACCAGGGTGTGGTACCATTGATAATTGAGGAACTGGATTCATAATAGGGGTGTGATTGGTGAGAGCCTGATTTACTGCCTGAATCTGGTTAGGGTGTGCGACTGGTCCCAGAGAAGGCAATGGCCCCGTCAAGTGCTGTCTCAAGTCTGTGCTAAGCTTGACAGCCTCCGTGTAAGCGTCTGTCAAGGTAGCTGGAGGGTTAGGTCTCCATTTCAGAAAGGTTGCCGTTAGACTATCCAAAGCTTCATAATATACTCCCAGGGCAGTACCATCATCTAGGACATATGGATCTTGCAATCTGGTGAACGCACGATGGAATCTATTATTGAAACTGGCTATGGGTTCGTTGACTTCTCTCTTGACTTTGATAAATTGCAGGTATAGCTCATTAGCACTGATGGGTATTCGGAACTTTTGCAGAAAGGTTTTTTCAAGGTCACCCCAGTTCTGAATTGAGCCAGCAGGGAGATGGTTGTACCAATAAAAAGCTTCTTCACCCAGGGAGTAAGGGAATAACCTACAAGCAACATCTTCATGGACAATTCCTCTGTCTTTAAGGCAAGTTTGGAAAATCCTTATGTGTTCTTCTGCAGTTCTGTTCGGGTCATTTACATGGAATTTCGAGCAGAAATGCTCAGGATTTTTAGGCATTACATTATAAGCTCCGAAGGACAAAGGTGACGGATTATTGGCAAGGAAAGCCATTGGTAAAAGCGGGGGTGGAGGTTGTGGTTGGTTAACGGCAGGCTGGAACTGTTGAAGGGGAACCTCTTCAGGAACGGGTATTGCTTCAACCTCAGGGTAAGAAGATATGGACGACGTTGGTGAAGGGATAGGTAAGGATGATACTCCCCTATATGAGGATGTGGATGATGTTGGTGATGGAGCGGGCGATGATGATTCTCCTCTCCCTCTAGTCCTTCTTGACCTATTGAGAAATTGAAGTTCCTCTAAATCTTCCTCTCTGGTGGTGGATCTGGTATTTCTCCTAAATCTCTCTGGAGAGATGGCATTCAAGAAACGATCCAGTGTGCTCATTCAGGCCCTCCTTCTAGCGCCAATCTGTTGATGGTGTTTTCTGCATAGCAACAACTCAGACAGAATACAAAATCCTATATCTCTTGAAAGGTAATCTCCAATAATGAATTACTGAAAATCACCCCAAGGTCTCTCGGGTGTTAGGTCATAACAATGCATAAAACAACTCAGATGAAATGTGAAATTGCTGGTAATCACAATCGGACCTTACTACAAGCAAACTAAACCTTTTCAATTTACCAGATCTAACAATATGATGATCCTGAATCCTAAATCTAACCGAATAATAAAGAAATTGCAAAAGATAGGGATGCAGGGAAGGTAACAAAATCTAAATTACTGAACAGACAAGCAATGCAAATGACATATATTTGGAATGGACCTATCTCAAATAACCAATTCCTGTTCGACCCACAAGGCAATCTTTACAAGAACAGTGCAATCTTCTGAGGAGTATAAATTTTCAAATCATAGACTTGCATCTACAACCGAACTTAAGCACATTTGAATATATATGGTCCAGGTTGACTTCACCAGCCTACTACAATCAGATAGTTACTGGGAGTGTAGACCAAAGATAGCTACCAACATTCCAAATATGAAATCACATACACCATTTATCTAACTAAACTAATTTATTTCTGAATAATAAACCCTAGATCTTCAAGCAATGTAAAAGAAAGAACAAGAGAACCATGCAAGATGAGATAACACAAAGGATTTCACCAGTAAAACCACAATGTCTCCAATTGTATTAATCATCAAATGCTGCAACAATTCAACTGTTCTGAATGTGACATCTGCTTCAAGAAATTCTAAAACTCTAACTATTGCTCTTGCTAATCTCTACTATCAAAATCTTCTGAACTGTCTTACAATAAGGTAAAAATGCCTATTTATCAAATTTTTCCCAGAACATGTCGGCCCAGCCAAACATTTTACAAAACAGATAAAAAACTGCCAAAACAGGTCGGCCCAGGAAACAAACTAAGACACACATTTAATGCCATCATCAAATTAAAGCCAAGAGGCAGGTTTCCAAAGGAAGTCCCACGGTCAATGTATGTACCTCATGATGGCCGGGAAAGCACAAATCTCGAGATAAACATTAACCGCTGCTTCCTTTGTCCTTTCTCCGCGCTGGTGACCCTTGGACCTTCAAGAAAACTCCCTCCAGCTCAGCAATGGGTGGCAATGGCAAAACTTTGAGCCGGCATTTAATTGACTCAATCCCATCATTGGACCGCTCAATGGTCCCCTTCCAATCCTTTCTGCTGGTCAGGTATCTATCTATTATTGCCAAATATGTAGCCGCATCATCAAGCATATGGCCAGTGACAACCTCATCAGAATCTGGGGCATAAACCTCATGCCACCATTCCTTCAATTGATCCAAACTCAGGTACTTGGGAGCCATCTTATTCCTCCCTGTCATCACTTCAAAAAATGCAATGCAACCATCATAGATTGCAGTAAGGTCGGCATCAATGGCTTTTCTTCGTTTCTTTATCTTTTTCAGGGCTCCCTGCCTGATCTGTAATGCTTCGAACCATTCCCATGGTTCATCCAACCTGGAAGAGGGAAGAATTCCATCCTTGCCCAATTGTTCCCTGCCATGCCCCAGAATAATCTTTGTCTTCTGCAACAGAGAATCGACATCATTCATATCCTGAGAAAGGATGCTTTCCACCAGCTCCTTTCCTCGGACTGCATCCTTGCCAACAGACAGGATCTCCTTAATAGCTTCATCCCCTTGTGTCCGAACACTCATTAACCAGTCTATGGCAGCTTGTGTGGAAGCCTTCATCTTCTCTATGCCAGAAATTGTTTCCTTCGGCAGAAATCTGGGAGTAGAAGATGAGGACGGATGGAGGGACTGTAGAGGTTTCATGACCTCTTCTAAGCTTTTCCTCAACCTTTCATTTTCCCTCTTCAATTCTCTCTTTGTCTGAGTCTCCTTCTTCAATCTATCCAGAATCACAGCACTTGACCCCTCGAATTCCTCAATGTCTTGTTCTAGGGAAGCTGGCCCAAGGTTAATGGTTTGGACACTGTAATCCTGGCCTACTACCTCATCTCTTGTTTTATCTGCAACAGGGGTGGCGATGTGGACTACACGGTTATGCACCTCATCCCTTTCCACCCGGGAAATTATCCTAGCGGCCTTCTTCTTTTTCCCCTTTCCAATCTGAGATAACATTGCATCCCAGTCGAGAGGAGTGTCCTCCACTATCACCTGTTTCTTCCTCGCTATTTCTTTTTCTAACCAGTCCGGGGCCGCGGGGTCTGTCCGGATTCCTTCTGTGTCAGTTTTCCCCGGGTCCTCTGTGGCTTTCTCCCCTTCTGCTACCGCCACCTCAACTTCTTCTTCTTCTGTTGCCTTGTCATCATCTTTCTCTGGAGGTTGTTCACCTTGGTCCGTCTCCTCAAATCCCAACTCAGGAAGCACCGGCGATGGAGTTCCAGCGGGGATGCTTTTCTCTGGTTCTGGCGATCCACGGCCCTTCTCACTCTCCGGAGAGTCCTCGTACTGCACCAAGGGAGAAGTGTGCATTTCTTCTGTCTCTACCTCGAGCTCGGCAGCCTCACTGAATAATGCCCCTTCTTTAAACGGCTCTGCCTCTCCGCTGATTTCCTGCTCATCCGGATTTACCGGTTCTGTTACACCCTGTGGAGGAGAGACAGGCTTGTCCTGTTCAGTGGCTGACGATATTGGAGAAGAAACCTTTGGCTGTGCAGCATCCTTTGGGGACGGAGTTCTGGATCTTCTGGTGTATACTTTGGTCTTCTCCCCTCCGGAGCTTTCTACATCCACAACTGGAGGCTCATCTTCCGAAGTCGTTTGGCCTTTCTTCTTCGCCGCCCTTGTAGTTCTGGCTTTCTTGGGCAGTGGAGGAACATCCTCCTCCTTAGCTTTCTCCGCCTCCTCCTCGTCCGAGGACCTGCTGATAGTCAGGGTCTTCCACCTGCGTTTTCCAATAGGTTTCCTTTTTGCTGCAGGTTGAGTCCCCTTAGGGCTTTTAACCTTGATTTTGAAAGGAGAGGCCTTGGCTATTTTCCCCTTGGGGTCTTCTTCCCCGGACTCTTCAGAGGTGGACATGGGGTTAAGATTCCCCATCAGGTCGAAAGTGAAGGGTACATTGGCATTTTCCAATACCCATACCTCATGTTTGATCCAAGCAAAGGTAAATTTTAGCGCTGGAGCCATTAAGTCCTCCAACTCTGTCACCTCAGGGGCTCTTTCGAGGGCAATGCTCCACAGCTACCACAGCAACAACTCAGACAGAATACAAAATCCTATCTCTCTTGAAAGGTAATCTCCAATAATGAATTACTGAAAATCACCCCAAGGTCTCTCGGGTGTTAGGTCATAACAATGCGTAAAACAACTCAGATGAAATGTGAAATTGCTGGTAATCACAATCGGACCTTACTACAAGCAAACTAAACCTTTTCAATTTACCAGATCTAACAATATGATGATCTTGAATCCTGAATCTAACCGAATAACAAAGAAATTGCAAAAGATAGGGATGCAGGGAAGGTAATAAAATCTAAATTATTGAACAGACAAGCAATGCAAATGACATATATTTGGAATGGACCTATCTCAAATAACCAATTCCTGTTCGACCCACAAGGCAATCTTTACAAGAACAGTGCAATCTTCTGAGGAGTATAAATTTTCAAATCATAGACTTGCATCTACAACCGAACTTGAGCACATTTGAATATATATGGTCCAGGTTGACTTCACCAGCCTACTACAATCAGATAGTTACTGGGAGTATAGACCAAAGATAGCTACCAACATTCCAAATATGAAATCACATACACCATTTATCTAACTAAACTAATTTATTTCTGAATAATAAACCCTAGATCTTCAAGCAATGTAAAAGATAGAACAAGAGAACCATGCAAGATGAGATAACACAAAGGATTTCACCAGTAAAACCACAATGTCTCCAATTGTATTAATCATCAAATGCTGCAACAATTCAACTGTTCTGAATATGATATCTGCTTCAAGAAATTCTAAAACTCTAACTATTGCTCTTGCTAATCTCTACTATCAAAATCTTCTGAACTGTCCCTTACAATAAGGCAAAAATGCCTATTTATCAAAATTTTTTCCAGAACATGTCGGCCCAGCCAAACATTTTACAAAAAAAAATAAAAACCGCCAAAACAGGTCGGCCAAGGAAACAACTAAGGCACACATTCAATGCCATCATCCAAGTCGGCCAAGGCACAGTTTCCAAGGAAGTCCGGTCCAATGTATGCCCTATGATAATAGGGAAGCACAAATCTTGAGATAAACCTTAATTGCCACTTCCTTTGTCTTTCCTCCGCGCTGGTGACCCTTGGACCCTCGAGAAAACTCCCTCCAGCTCAGCAACAGGTGGCAATGGCAAAACTTTGAGCCGGCATTTAATTGACTCAATCCCATCATTGGACCGCTCAATGGTCCCCTTCCAATCCTTTCTGCTGGTCAGGTATCTATCTATTATTGCCAAATATGTAGCCGCATCATCAAGCATATGGCCAGTGACAACCTCATCAGAATCTGGGGCATAAACCTCATGCCACCATTCCTTCAATTGATCCAAACTCAGGTACTTGGGAGCCATCTTATTCCTCCCTGTCATCACTTCAAAAAACGCAATGCAACCATCATAGATTGCAGTAAGGTCGGCATCAATGGATTTTCTTCGTTTCTTTATCTTTTTCAGGGCTCCCTGCCTGATCTGTAATGCTTCGAACCATTCCCATGGTTCATCCAACCTGGAAGAGGGAAGAATTCCATCCTTGCCCAATTGTTCCCTGCCATGCCCCAGAATAATCTTTGTCTTCTGCAACAAAGAATCGACATCATTCATATCCTGAGAAAGGATGCTTTCCATCAGCTCTTTTCCTCGGACTGCATCCTTGCCAACAGACAGGATCTCCTTAATAGCTTCATCCCCTTGTGTCCGAACACTCATTAACCAGTCTATGGCAGCTTGTGTGGAAGCCTTCATCTTCTCTATGCCAGAAATTGTTTCCTTCGGCAGAAATCCGGGAGTAGAAGAGGAAGACGGATGGAGGGACTGTAGAGGTTTCATGACCTCTTCTAAGCTTTTCCTCAACCTTTCATTTTCCCTTTTCAATTCTCTCTTTGTCTGAGTCTCCTTCTTCAATCTATCCAGAATCACAGCACTTGACCCCTCGAATTCCTCAATGTCTTGTTCTAGGGAAGCTGGCCCAAGGTTAATGGTTTGGACACTGTAATCCTGGCCTACTACCTCATCTCTTGTTTTATCTGCAACAGGGATGGCGATGTGGACTACACGGTTATGCACCTCATCCCTTTCCACCCGGGAAATTATCCTAGCAGCCTTCTTCTTTTTCCCCTTTCCAATCTGAGATAACATTGCATCCCAGTCGAGAGGAGTGTCCTCCACTATCACCTGTTTCTTCCTCGCTATTTCTTTTTCTAACCAGTCCGGGGCTACAGGGTCCGTCCGGATTCCTTCTGTGTCAGTTTTCCCCGGGTCCTCTGTGGCTTTCTCCTCTTCTGCTACCGCCACCTCGACTTCTCCTTCTTCAGTTGCCTTGTCATCATCTTTTTCTGGGGGTTGTTCACCTTGGTCCGTCTCCTCAAATCCCAACTCAGGAAGCACCGGCGATGGAGTTCCAGCGGGGATGCTTTTCTCTGGTTCTGGCGATCCGCGGCCCTTCTCACTCTCCGGAGAGTCCTCATACTGCACCAAGGGAGAAGTGTGCCTTTCTTCTGTCTCTACCTCGAGCTCGGCAGCCTCACTGAATAATGCCCCTTCTTTAAACGGCTCTGCCTCTCCGCTGATTTCCTGCTCATCCGGATTTACCGGTTCTGTTACACCCTGTGGAGGAGAGACAGGCTTGTCCTGTTCAGTGGCTGGCGATATTGGAGAAGAAACCTTTGGCTGTGCAGCATCCTTTGGGAACGGAGTTCTGGATCTTCTGGTGTATACTTTGGTCTTCTCCCCTCCGGAGCTTTCTACATCCACAACTGGAGGCTCATCTTCCGAAGTCATTTGGCCTTTCTTCTTCGCCGCCCTTGTAGTTTTGGCCTTCTTGGGCGGTGGAGGAACATCCTCCTCCTCAGCTTTCTCCACCTCCTCCTCGTCCGAGGACCTACTGATAGTCAGGGTCTTCCACCTGCGTTTGCCGATAGGTTTCCTTTTTGCTGCAGGTTGAGTCCCCTTAGGGCTTCTGACCTTGATTTTGAAAGGAGAGGCCTTGGCTGTTTTCCCCTTGGGGTCCTCTTCCCCGGATTCCTCAGAAGTGGACATGGGGTTGAGATTCCCCATCAGGTCGAAAGTGAGGGGTACATTGGCATTTTCCAACACCCAGACCTCATGTTTGATCCAAGCAAAGGTAAATTTTAGCGCTGGAGCCATTAAGTCCTCCAACTCTGTCACCTCAGGCTCATTCCAGTCAATATCTGCTACTGACCTATCCTTGATGGGTTCATAGACATGGTCCTGGACCAGCTTTCCATCATCCTCCAGCTGATCCGGAATCAGCTTCACATTGTACTGCCTAATTGCCTCTACTGGCAGCCGGGAATACCTTTTCCTTTGTGCATCAAAGTCATCCTTGATGTTGACCCAGTAGTCCTCCAAGTCCTCCTTGTGCCTGTATTCCCGGGTAGCCCTTTTCTGTGCCCCTCTGGTGATGTCAAAATTCATTCTCTTTGAATGGAAAGAGAATCCATAGGCGGCCAATTCCTCACCTGCAGTGTGAGCTGATTGAATGGAAGGACACATCACATCCACGCCAATCCCAAGAGGGAAGTCACCTCCAAAACCAGTTTTATGTTTCTCCCTCTTGACCACCGTATCGAATTCACAAATTTGTCTTACGACCTCCAGTAGCACTATGTGGTCAGTGGGATACCTGGGCAATCTGTAGGGAGCAACGGGGCATCCATCAATCCGGAGATAAGTGAAAGTGGGGAACTGGATGAACCAGGCCCCATAATTCTTAATCAACCCCTTAGCCCCATCGGACAATCTGATGTGCTCCGCATTCTGAAGGGTCCGGGTAATGTGCATAGTGAAGGCATCATTGGCCCTCCTATAATCTCCGTGTCTGAGGTGCAATTCCGGATAGACCTCATAGATAATGTCCTGTCCAATGGTTCCCGCCGAAGTAAGTCCCTTGTAGGGATAGGAGATGGCCAGTATATATATAACAAAGGAGGACATGGTAAACTTCTTTCCTTCCAAAACATTCCTCAGTTGCCTATCTATTTCTGCACTGATAAGTCCTGCCCAGTGGTAATTCGTTCCTTGGCCTATCTTGGTGATCACATGGACCATCCAACCTTCCAATACCCCGGCAGTTTTGAGTCCGGCCACCCTGCTCAACAGTGTGATGGCATCATAAATATCTGGCCTGAACTTCACCCTGTGCAACTGTTTGGGCAACTTAGAGTGGTGAGACTTGGGTTTCTCAAGCCATGAGTTGATAAGCTGTTGAGCCTTAACTGGCTCGTTCTCATAATACGTGCGAGCCGTGTCAATGTTTAGGGCGCAGACTGAGGGGAGATCCGGCATGCTGAAAGCTCGGGCAATGGAGGCTGGACTAAAATTTGCCAACACCCGTCCCTCAGTACTAACTACCATCTGTGTGTCAAAGGCGTACTGCCTAGCACACTCCAAAATCAGCTCGTAACACTGGACTGCTGGAGGGAACCCTGCCACATGTACCAACCCTGAGTTCATCATCCCTTGCCTCAATGCCGATTGGTCCTTCTCAGCTGTTCTCAGTTTGAATTCTTCGTAACGCCAGACACCAACGTTGGTATCAGACACATCTGCCCACACGGAGGATATCTTACTCTCTGGGACCTGACTCCTCATGTCTAATCTCAATTTTTCTGTCTCGGAAACTGCAGATGCCCCCGCACCACCTTTGGACTTCCCAGCAGCAGCTTTGCTTGATTCAGCCTGCACATCCAAGAATTATTATTAGAATTTAATTATTAAGCTCATATCCATCCAAAAGGTTAGCATACATCATACAAATCCATTAAAACCAAATGCCAATTGCCAATCTTCCGAGATCCGGAGAAATCAAATAATCCGGGAAAATCGCATAATCCGGGAAAATACATTCGGGGCGGAATTCCGGAGAAATCCGACCCAGACGGACTCCTGCCACCAAAACACTATTAGCCATGTAAATCATTAATATGCTCGGAAATCAAAGGAAAATCATCAATTTTACTCTTTGGCAATCAAGAAATAGGCATTAACAATCACTCCATCAATTCCCTCATCGAAATATACAAAAGAATGCAATCAGACAGGAAATCCAGAAAAATCCGAATGGGACGGACTTTCGCGGACAGCATCAAATGCACCGGAAATTAACCCTGTCCGCAGAATAAAAGGAAACCGGGAAAATCTGGGAGACCAGAAATTCCGCGACAGCCTTGGAAACCCGAAAAATGGCAAAACGTGCACCAAAACAGGAGCGACCACAAGATCTTCAATATCAAAGCTCGAATGAACCCAAAACCGACGACAATCACCAGACTCGAATATGCAAAGAGGGTCCAACACTCAGAAGCACTCAAAGGAAGGATCCCATACTAAAATGACGATGCCCTAAATCGAACAACCACATATCCGCCATTAAAACCAGAGCAAGCTTTTAAGATTAAAATATCAGTTCGGGATTTACCTAAAAGCCCTCTGATCCTCACAGGACAGGGAAGCCAACATAAAACGAGGCGAAAGTCATTCAAACACAAGATCAAATCACCGCTTTAACTGAAACACCAAGAAAACCCTAAATTCGCACGGTAACACATCCCGCACCCAAAACAAACAAGCAACACGACCCAGAATTCCGTCTAAAGTGTAAATATGCAATCAAGCGGATAAACGGAACTCATAGAGACGCGAGATGGGCTTAAAAAAAAAGCGGATCAACCCGGTGGATAAATCTGACACCCAAAGTCAAACATGAGCGACCCAAAATTCAACAATGCCGATTACAAAACCCCAAATCACCATGCAAGCAAACGGAAGGGCGACGAGTACATACCATGGATCAAGACGAGCAGAAATCGAGCTTAGAAAATCAATCCACGTGACAACACGTCCAAGCAACGAGACACTGGCAGCAACACTCAAGCAATCCACGCGCAAACAAACCAAGATCAAACCTCGAAGCTCAAACGGAAGTTCTGAATCGCCAGAGCAGAAAACAAGGAAGCAATCGAAGTTGGAATGAATCAGAACATGCCCCAAATTCGCCCTTATACCCGTCTGAACCAAGATACCTCAGCCATTAATGCGCGAAAAGACGTTTCTGACAAGTCCGGAAACCCGTGCCCCAAGTGGAATTTCAGATCGGAAATCTTGGCCGGAGACAGTTCGGCGGAAATCGGCAGGAAATCGGAATGTCGGGGATTCGTGAATCGGAAAATCCGACTGGACCGGAAAATCCCGAAGTTAGGAAAAAACCCAGAATCGGAGAATCCGGCAAGAGACGGACAAAGAACCGGGGCCGGAGAAATCCGCCGGAGGCGGAAAATCCTGGATCCAGGTGAAAACCCGGACTTGGCCAAAAACCCAATTTCAATCAATTGCAACCCCAAGGCAAGGGCGAAGCCAGCAAAACCAACATGTCAAGACCTCAAAATGATAAATCCAATAAAATCAAAGGTCAAAGACACAAAAAAGAAAGGGTCCCCACTCCAAGTGGGGCGCTGTGTTGAGCTAAACCCTCTTAGGATCTACAATTTCCTCATACACAATATATTCCTTAAGATAATTTCTCTAGTCATTCAATTAATTCAAATTCAAACTACCAAAATAAGTAACGATATAAATTTTAGGTCCCAAGATATAATATTTGAAAAAGATTTCAGTATCTTTTAAAAAAAAATATCTTCCTCTTCTTGTTCATCCACAATTTTTTTTATAAATAGTGCATTCGTTTTTAAGGAATGGAGGGAGATAGGGACTGGTACAGTGGGAGGGAAAGAAAGAGGGAAGGAGGGAGATAGAGGTACATATAGAAAGAGTTAGGGAGAGAGGGAGGGATAGGTGAAGAGAGTGTTAAAAATGTGTAGGACAACTGAGAGGGGTGGTGAATCAGTTGTCACCAAATTCAAGGAAAAAACTTCAAACACTTATTAACTTCACAACCACACTATTTTGTTATTAAGTATGAACATGAAATGCAGATAATAGAAAGAAAAATTAACACAAAGAACACCAGATTTTATGTGGAAAACCCAATGAGGGAAAAACCACAGTGAGGATTAACTGACAATATAAAGTAGTTCCTAAACTGAATATATAAGGCAATTGGTTAGTCTTCTACTAGCAATGGTATGGGTGGAAGCAGATGGAAATGGTATATAGTTTTCTTATTTTCTTTGTTTGTTTGTGGAATTCACTCCAAATCCATAAATTATGGGGAACCATTTTTTGTTCATTCTATCTATCAATAGCTTCATACTCACAAGTAGAAAAAAATACATGAAAAATAAATTAGAAGATAATGAAAAGGAATACCAAGGGGTATTATTAGGTAAGAATAGTGGGGATGATGAAAAATATCTTGATGACCAAGTTGTAGATTAATAAATTTGTATTAGCCTAAAATGAACCTAATGGATTAATGTAATGATGATGGATGTTAGGTTTACAATTAAGCGTTTAAAGTTTATGGTTTATGGTTTAGGAATATGATCTAAAAAAACTTGAAAATAAGAAAACTAAAGTGAATGAGATAGATAATATATTGACTGAAGAGATTCTTCCCACTCTTGAGAAGTTGAGGAAGGTCTGTGTGTAGTATGTGCAATAGGAAAATATCAATGCAAAAGTGGATAGATTCAAGATACTAGTCTTGTTGACTTAGTAATGCTCTTCCCACCCTACCACTAACTATCTCCCTCCTTCCCTCCCTCTCTCCCTAACTCTCTCTATACCTATCTCTTTTAAATGTGGTGATGATGTTGACTAATGGAATAAAAGAAAAGTTTCACTTGTATGATGATGTCTAGAGATAAGGTGGATGGTCCTCATATCCTACCTATCTACATATGCTCCTTACCTCTCTCTCTATCTCTCCCTCACACACACACAACCTCTCTCCACCTACCCCTCCCTCTCTCCCCAACTCTCTTTATACCTACCTCACCTACCTTACCTCTCTCTACCTATACCTCCCTCCATCCCTCTTTCCCTCCCCCCCTCTCTCTATCTCCACTCACCCTCTCCCTATCTACCTAACCTTCCCTCAATACATCCCACTCCACCTCTCTTTCTACCTACCTCTCACTCCTTCCCAACTTTACCCCTCTATCTACTTATATCTCCCCTTCCTCCTCTACTTTCCCTATATCCCCTCACTCTCTCTACCTACCTCCTCCTCTATTCCTTCAACCTTACCTCTCTCTACCTATCTCTCCATGTCTCCCTCATTCCCTCTCTCTCCCTTTATCCCTCCTATGCTACCTTGCTAGACCTCTCCCTCCACCCATCCCTCTATACTTCTCTCTATCTCTCATATCTCACAATCCCTCCTAAAAGCGGTAGGATTATTTAAAATTACATTAATGCTAGATATGAAATATGTATTAGGTATATCTATCAATCCAATAGCTTACTTTATTTTGATTTTTTTTTTTTAATATTGCATTCATCTTCACCATGAGCTCCTTATGTACCTTCTCTTTCACTATGTGGTAAATTTAATTACTTATCATACAAGTGAAAATTTCCATTTTATTCCATTATTCAACATCATTGTCACATTTAGGAGAGGTAGGAATAGAGAGAGTTAGGGAGAGAGGGAGGGTAGGTGGAGGGAGGGAGAGAGAGAGGGAAGGGGGAGATAGGGAGTGGTATGGTGGGAGGGATAGAACGACCCAAAATGGACTTAGTAGGAAGGAGAGATGTGCTAGTGGATTGTGGTACATACAAACCCAAAATGGATTGTAGGACATAGGGACCCAAAAACACTTGAAAAGAAGTAGATCAAAGTGAATGAGATAGATAATGTTTTGATTGAAGATATTCTTCCTGCTCTTGAGAAGTTGAGGAAGGCACATGTGCAGTATGTGCAATGGGAAAATGGTAATGTGGAACTGGAGCAATAGGTACTAGAAAACATATGAAATGAAAAAGGAATATGAAGAAGCAAACCAAAGTGAATGAGATAGATAGCATATTAACTGATAAGGAATAGGGGGGTGTTAATAGGTAAGAGCAATGGGGATGAGGAAAAATGTGTTGATGATCAACTTCTAGATGCAAATTCTTAAGTTCAAGAATATTTGACTTCATTTGTTCAACTCTAGTTATGGTATCATCTCTCACTTTCTTTTCTTGCACAAATTCATACATACTCTAGGGATGGCTGATTTGATAAACTATTTGAGTGGCATAAACTATTTTACATACTCCAAATGAAGAAAGTGAAATTCCATTTTTACTATACCAAAGAGTTGTTCTAAAATTTTAAGGTCAACTTCTCACATTCTTGGTGCGTATGAAACAAAAAACTTTTCATAAGGAAATCATTGATAGGGGACAGTGTGCTTTCCAATACTGCAAATAATGTGAGCATTAATCGTTTATAATACAAATATGAGTATTGTTGTCTTTATTTTCTCAACTTCATGTATGTTTTAGATTATAGCTCACTCTCAACAACATTAACCTCCTTTTCTTTTAATGATAGAATCTTCTTCTTATCTTCTACTTCCTTTTCTAAGTAGTTAATTTTAGTCTTCTATTGTATAAGTGGAGTTGAACAAATGAATTCAAAGATTCTTGAACATAAGAATTCCATTGAACAAATACAATTTGAAATAAATGATAAGGAAAAGAAAAATTAGATCTAAGAATAGAAAAAGAAATAGTTGGAAGTGTTGAAATTGTAGCAAAACAATATAAGACTAAAATTAACCACTTAGAAAAGGAAGTAAAAGATAAGAAGAATATTTCCCTACCTACACCTCTTTCTTTCCCTCTCTCTCCCTCCCTCCCTCTCTCTATCTCCACTCATCTTCTCCCTCTATACCTACCTTTCCCTTGATCCATCCCATCCCACCTCTTTTAACCTACATCTCCCTCCTTCCCAACTTCCCCTCTCTATCTACTTATCTCTCCCCTTTCCTCTCTCCTTTCCCTATCTCCCCTCACTCTCTCTACCTAATTCTTCATCTATTCCTTCAACCTTACCTCTATCTACCTGATGAGCCCAAAATATGCACATAATTTGGGTATCATGGTGTACTTTTAATACCCTTACTTTTGTTGTTCATGGTTTTTTAACTCTTTAGAAACCTTTTATTGGGGGATATCCTGTAGCAATACACTTTTATATTCTTGCAACCTATCATGTTGATATGTCTATATTTATTACCCTGTTTGACTTCCCAAATGACTGGTATAACGCATGTAGTTTTTGAATAATGAAGTAAATTTGATATGTGATTAATAAATGAATATCATGTAGTTGCCATGCATGTTTTCTGTTGCCTGGTGTTTCACAGGTTGTTGAAGAAAGTATGAACGAGTCAAGCGCAACTGATCTCGGCCTTGCAGTAAAGTCCATTTCCTACATGACTTCGAGGAAGTTATTCTGGCGAAGACTCTTTGACCGAAATTGTTGGGAAGGAATTTAAATGACAATTAATTTGGAAAGAGTGGAATGTTGAATTCTCTCTGAATCGTGTTGAGCAGATAAGTTCATTTATTTAGTCTATTCCTTGATTCTAGGATACATTTACATCCATGTCTTTCTCTATTAGGGTTAGTTAGTTAGTTGTTTTCCTGATTTAAATAAGTGTTCCTCCTGCACGAGTGAGCAAGCATAACGAGATAGAAAGGATATCATGTAAAAGTTAGTATGATAATAAGAGATAGAGTTTTGTGTTAGTTTTCATATGAGCAGAACAATGTATACCATTCTGAGTTTATGAATAAAAGTTGATGAAGTTTTGAGTTCAATACTGGTATAATTAGTTGATGCTTGCTAAGGGGGCCCACTTAGTAAGTATATGTAGTTAGTTAGTTAGTCGTTCATTTTCTGTTGATCATAAGTTAGAATTCATTCTTGAAGTTTTTGTGCAAACTCAGTCTTATATTGTTCCTGCAGCATCAGGAATCCATCCCCGTGTCTGTTCCTGCAGCATAAGGCTAGTTCATAATTTGTTTCTCAGTCATAGTTGTTATGATTTTTGCTTTGGTTAAATTATGGCTGAGTTAAGAGAACTTTGCATTACCTTCCTATAACATAGGTAGAATTCTTTCCAAGTATTTATTTTTGATAGGTTGTGACTTAAACTGGTTCTTAGTGCACATACAGTGCCGCTCCATTTCAAGTATACATTTCCTGGTTTGACAAGTAAATGAACGACCATGAAGAGATATTAGTCGCCTGCTGGAATGTCCAATTCCCAGGATAGGTTTTGCTGTGATTTTCATATCTTTTTGTGGGTGCGACCATTTTTGGCACCGTTGCCGGGGATGGTGTCAAGCTAAGAACCTATTAAAAGTCATTTTTAGCAGTAGTTTAGTCTATTATTCAAACATTTTCAATATCCTTCAATTCACCATTCATTCTATTGCATGCATAGAAGAAGAGACGCTCTGGGAAGATTCCTTCCTGACCTTCCATTCATTGATCATAATCCTAAACCAGCTTATAATCTATTTGAGGAAGAAGGAGACCAAGATATCAATCCATTTGCTGAAACTTGTTTGTTGAATTGCCATTTGACCCAGCTGACGAAGAACCTGAGGAAAATCCATTTGCTCTGATACTCCATCAAGCAAATATGGCACAAAATCCACCTAATCAACCTCCTACTTTTGAGTTTCCCATCATTGCTTAGCAAGATACTGATAACCTTAAAAATATTCCTTCTTCATTACTCCCCAAGTTCTATAGACTAGTTACAGAGGACCCAAACACTTTCTTGTTTGAGTTTGACATCCTTTGTCGCAGCTATGATTACACTTCAGATGCTAACAAGCTGAAGTTGTTTCCTTCTACTTTGAAGGAGCTCTTAGATGGTTCATGAGTCTGGGAAGAGATGTTGTCAATAGTTGGGCAGCCATGCAAACAAAATTTCTTGAGAAGTACAAGGAATATTGTAAAAGTGGTAGTAAGGGAGATGATATATTCAGAATTCAACAAAAGGAGGATGAAAGCCTAGAAGACTATATCTCAAGATTCTTGTTTTCACTGAAAAAGAATCCAGACCATACTCTCAATGAAGAATCTCAGAAACTATTTTTTCTAAGGGGAATCAGTGATACCTGTATAGATTCCCTGGACCTAATGGGAAGAGGTGATATAACCCAACTTCCTTGGGATGATATAAAGAAAATATGTCTTAACTACTCTCGAGCAATTGTTAAGAAGGGTAGAGGTAATCAAGCCACAGTGGGAAAGTCTTCTATTAATGGAGTTTCACAGATGGAGATCACAAATTTGCTATCTGATTTCAAGTAGGATATCATAAACAATATGGCTACATAGTTGGATACTATGCAAGCTCAGAAGAAACATGAGGAAGCTGAAGCAATCTTGACGGAGTTCTATCCACATTGTAGAAAGAAGAAAAGAGACTGCAAATGTAAGATGATGGCTAACCTGGAGGCTAAGTAGTTACCTACTAACTTTAAGATGGTAGAAAGTGATGATGACCAAGTATTCTTTGTCGCACAAAGGCGACCATGGGCTCAAAGACAAGGTATGCCTCAAGATCCTTTAACTTTTGGTAATCCTTATTCTAATTATAATAACCAGTGGCAACCTACATATGGCCCATCACCCCCTTGGAATACCCCTCAATCACATTGGCCTAACTATCAGAGTCCTCAATGACAATCTCCTCAAGGAGGTTGGTAGCAGCCACAAGGACAATGGACTCCAGCCCAAGGTAACTGGCAGCAAAACCCTCAATGGAGAAGTGCACAGCAATGGCAGAACCAATCCCTTGCCTCTCTACAATTTTAGCAGCCACAGCCTCAGGCCCTCATGCCACCTTCTGCAGCACCTACAACAAATATTGGCCCTCCAAAACAAATGCCTATGCCTGCTCAACCATTGCCAAATCCTAATAACAAGCAGCAGCAACAACAACCTATGTATTTTACAGAAGCCAATCAGTATCCAGCTTATGCCCTGAATATTCATGATATCCATTTCAGATCTAGAACCACACTTCCTGCTCCACAGCCACCTGTAATTATAGAGATTCCAAACTCTACCTCTAAACAACTA
>VDFB02000015.1:578786119-578845412 GCA_007258455.2 Sequoia sempervirens
CATATACATAAATAATTCATCAAATTATTATCCTCAAGGTAATGGCCTAGATGAATCTTCAAACAAGAATCTCATTGGGATTATCAAGAGGACTATTGAGGACAATCAAAGAGTTTGGCATAGAAAAATAAAGACAGCCCTTTGGGCTGATAGAATTACTCCTGAAAGAGAAATTAGTAATTCTCCTTTCATGTTAGTTGATGTAAGGGAGGAAAAGTTACCAATATCACTAGAACTCCCCTCTCTTGAATTTGAACAATAGTCAAAGTTGGAGGGAAATGATTCCATGACAGTAAGATTGGTAGAGCTAATGGAATTAGAAGAGATAAAAAACAAGGCTATACAAACCCTTGAGACTCGCCAAGAATAGGTCAAAATACATTTAAAAAAATGTACATAGAGTGTTCCAAGAGGGGGATTTGGTGCTAAAATGGGATGCAAATAAAGAAAAATATGGGAGGCATTCCAAGTTTGATGCCATCTAGAGTGGCCCATATGTCATCACCAACTGCAAGGAAGTAAATGCTTTCCATCTCTCTAGGTTGGATGGTGAAGTTCTTCCAATCTCAATCAATGAGATTCATCTCAAACCTTATTTCTACCAGGTTTTGAGAATTCATGTACATATTAGTTAGTTGTTCTTACTTTCCATGAAATGTTGTTGAGGTTCTATTGACATACTGCTACACACCTTGCATTCTCCTTAAGGGAATGTATGTTCCTAGTTTCCATGTTTTTCTTTTTTCCCTTGGGAGGCCCAATTGTTGAAGAATTCCCTTAACTCTATGCCCAATGGACTCATAAGGCACTTGCATTCTATGATTAGCTAGAAATCATCCCACAAAAATTACCAAAATATTGACACTTTGTGCCACCACCTCTTTTCTAGCATGATCCATCAATTAAAACCAATATAAGGAAACCCCAAATGGTTTGTCATGCTCTGGTATGTCTATATTACTTTCCTTTCACCTTGCCAAGCTCTAGTTTAAAACCATAAACCCTAAGTATGAGTGTGTCTACATTTTTGTTATAATCTCACATTGACTACCTATCACCTACTACCCTCCACTTAAGTTATAACCTTATATCTCATATCCATCCATTTATCAGCCCCTTCTACCTAAGGTTACTACCTAAGCCCATGAATTGAAATAATTTATTAAAGGCTTAAGTCTAAAGTTTGTACCCCTTCTTGCATGAATATTTTATTAAGTAAAAGGCCTGGTAGAATCAATCAAATGATGACAAGTGGCACTATTGAATTGGTTTTCATAGTTTCATGGAAGTTTTTATATTAAATTATAAGTCGGCCATGGAACTATAGAATCAATGAAAATTTAACAAGAGTCTCATCACTATTGGATTCCCTAGTTCCGCAAAGGATTTTATATTAAAGAAAAGGTGGTCTATAGAACTTTGGGATGGTGACGCATGGTAGGTTGAGCATTGTTCATCATTGCAATACTTTTAAGGACCCCACCACTTTCATGTGGAAATTTTTTAATGCATTCTAGCATTTCATAAAAATCCTTAAGATGGACCCACCATTAGTCTATAGAAGCATGAAAATGTGACATGTGGCACATTCTCAAAGGAATTCATCAACTATATTAGAAAATCACCATGTGGAATTTCCTCATTACCTTCCACCATTATGTAATTTTTTTAAAGAAGGCTTATATGAGGATATGGAAGCATGGGAGGAAGACAGGTCTCAAAAAGGGGCACATTCTAGTTTCTCATTGTTCCATCAAGATCAAAAGGTAAGGCATAGATTGGGTGACACATGGTGCAATCTCAGGCATCTTGCAAGTTCACGGGCATATAAAGGTTGACCCACTTTCTAAATGTGGAGCTACAAATGGTTTTCATGTGGAAATTTTTAAGGATTTCCACCCTTTTGTGGAGCTTATTAAGATTGACCCACCATCGGTCTATGAAAGTGTGGGATAGTGAAGTGTTTCCTAGGAGGTATATGGTGGCTTTTGGTTGTGTCATGGTGAGTTATACTATCACGGATGCTCTAATTTTATCCTATTATCCTCTCGTGAGTCTGCTAAATGGTGAAACCTTTCCACATGACAAAAATGGGAGACCATCACTTCATGAAGGAAAATTCAAAACTCCACATTGGTTGTTGATCTTGTAATATTGTTAGATCAATAGTCACATTTTAAAATTGATACAGTGATCCTAAGATTTGATCTCAACCCTCCATCTCTGAATTGAATGGCCCAAATTCAAATATGGCAATGGCTAACCACACCAGTTTGTAAGATAAATTATATTTATGGCGAAGTAACATTTTCAGCTACTAGGATAAAATTTCCTCACTATGGGGTTCATTCTTCACGGGTTTCCATGACCTATTCAATGCAAAAGAGGCTCCCATACTCCTTTATGTTGCAGAGACATTCCTTCTATTACAAATTAGAGTTCATGCAGATTTTGTGGGAGTCTTTTACTCTACACTTATAGAGCATTCAATTCAAAGGTATGGTGTGCATATCAAAGTCCTTTGGGTCTATCTTATGCACAAAATTTAATGACCAACTCCTTTTCTCTTGATCTGATCAGATTTCCTTTTAATTTCTAACCCTAGTAGAGTTAAGGTTTGGTGAAAAATCATCTCAATTATTCTTGAACTATAAAGGAAACAATTGTATTCATTCTAAGGTTTCTTCCTCTAGCTCCTCTAGGGCTTTTCTTTAGTAGACATTGTATTTTTACATTCTACAATCAATTCTTCTATCCACAAATTGTGTAATTTTAGGTGACAATACAAACTCCCCTTATCACTTAGTGTATGGATTTGATCCTATACTACCAATAAATTGAAAAATTTCCACTTGGAAATTTGTTGAAGAATGCATAGGATTAGATGACAAGATGGAATCCTGGTTACCACAACTGATGTATTTAGAAGAAAATAAATAAAGGTGATAGATCATTTTGCTAAAAATCAATAAATTGTAAAACATTGGTTTGACAAAAGGGATAAGGTAAAATCATTTAGAACATCAGACCTAGTCTTATGCTAGGATAAATCCCATGAGTGAAAAGAAGACCATGGTAAATTTGACAAATTATGGACAGGTCCCTACCAAGTATTGAAAATACTAGGAGATACTACTTACATGCTCAAAACTTTAACATGAGAATATGTTACATGGCCTATTAATGGACAACTCCTCAAGCATTATTTCCATACTTGAAGTGTCATCTCCAAATTGTACATATGTGAATAGGTGTGCTTTGTTTTGTTGTATGGTGTGGGTTTGAGTGTCTTTTTGTTTGTTTGTTTGTTGCTTTGGGGTTCCCTCTTCTATTTTGGTTTGTGCAGCTGGGCATTTTGTATCTTATAAAACATTCTAAGTTAAAATAGGTTTAAACCCTATAAATAATTACAAAATCTTGAAAGTTTGGAACTCTTTCGATTATTGTTGTTTGAATAATTATTCTAATTCACTTGCGTTAATAGGGGTAATCTTTCAAATGTTCGTCAGGAAATTCATATCAAATTTAAGGAATTTTATGGTAAATTTGAGAAATAGTGGTTATTTATATTGAATGAAAAATACTAAAGTTTCCCTTGCTACTACTATAGATCCCAACCTAATAGAAATATTCAATTCCAACAAGTTGAACAAAAGAGCTTACAAATAAATATTAAAAGAAAAGAAAATTGAACATCAAAAGAGAAATCAAGTCTTTAGGTCATCTAAATTTCTCTACCAGGGCTATGGATGCCTGATTGGTAGTAGAGCTATATTTGGGGGAACTATAGAGATAACCTTGTTGGGGATATGTATTTTTGACTGGTAGCAAATAAATATAAAAGGTTGGCTTAAAGGGCTAAACTAAACTATGTAGTTCAATACAAATATCTGCTAAAGTTTGAATTTACCATAAAAATGGGATGAATCAATTGCACACTTAAAATTGTAACTCTAATACTATTACTCTGATTAAGGAAATTTAATTTGTGTATGGTATGAAAGTAGTAAATAATCAAAAGATTTTAATGTTTCATCATTTTGTTATTATTTCTTGGGTGTAACCTTGTTCTAGTTTGGCTAGTTTTTTGGTTGCAAGCTGTTGTGTAGTCCTACAACACACCTCATTTTTCCCAATCAAAATGGAGGAACTCTTTTTTTCTTTTGCTTACGATTATTGGGAGGAAAAGGAAAAATCATGTCATACCTACTTAAGTACAATAGTGTTTAAATGGGGAAACCAATGCTATTTTTGAAATAGCAAGAAATTTTTTTAAAGAAAAAATCATTCTCTTGTAGAAATTTCACATCATCATGTCCTATGTTAACTAATGCCACCATATTTGCTAACGCACATTTTCCTAAAGGAGAGGTTTTCCTTAATAATAATCTTCTTGATCTATTGCCATTCATGATTAGGAGGATGTCTAAGTTAGACTTGAAGTCATATTCTAATATAATTATATGTAGTGGGCATCAAGTGTAAAAGGTCTTGATAGATAAATTGCATTTACTCTTTGTGAAAGACGGACCCAACAAAATATTCATTAATAGTTAATATTTCTTGAAATAAGATTTTTTCATGAGAACAACCTAATAGAAAATTTTATCCCACTCTCACGAGAAAATATGCTGAAACATCTTAGACTAAGGTAGTCACATATCACATCCTAATTCAATTAAAATTCCTAATAATCATTTTTTTTCCAAAATCCACCAAAAAAAATGAATGAATAAGCTCACTCTACACCTGACTTGATTTCAAAGGCTAAGTAAGGCACAAAAACCTAAAACATCATCATTAATGATTAACCTCTACTCTTTGTACAAACTCAAAGAATTTAATGAATAATGATGAAATGACATTAACAAAGGTGGCAAAGATATCATGATGTCATTTAGTAAGAATTTTTGCATATGAAAAATACCATAGCTCATTCACAAAGGCATGTACACAATTTGTAGAGGCTCATAAAACTAGAAAAGATAAGGGAGGTGGAAACTAAAATCAAAGGAGGTATTACCATTATCCGTCATTTTATTTATCTCACAACGATTCTTGGCTAAACCAAGCATGCTCTAAATTAAGTTTCAATGATTTGCATGTAGCTTATGCCTATAAATTGTAAGATATTGCTTAGTATTTGGTTTTAAAAGACCATTCTTTTCTAATAAAAGTAATGTAAGTTGGGTGAATGCCAATCTATCTAGAAATAATTGGGTAAAATGCGAACATCTAGAAAGGGTGGGTAGAATTAAGGAATAAACCCTAACTGGCATACAAATTTTATGTCATAAAACATGTAGAGTTCAGATGTCATGGGCAAACAAAAAGTAATAAATGAGGAATTTAAACTCCCTTAGTCCCGAGTCATTTTGATTTATGGTACGATAGTCGATACCCATTTGGTTAATTATTAGGTGGAATAATTATGGAAAAGATACAATAGCCTAAAGCGGCCCCACGGTCACAAAAAGCAAATGGATCACCCATGGTTCTATATTTTCCTCCAGCTATGGAAGCCCTAGATTTAGTTCTAGAATGCATGTAATTCTACGATCCCACCAAAAGGGTTGTTGTGAAAGAAAGTAGGGTATATTCCAACCTAACTCAAAAGGGCATCGCATGGACATTTGGGATTCCCATTTTCCTAGTAATGAGCCCATTAGAAATAAAGGAATTTGCAAAGACAAATTCAAATATGGAAGAACATGTCAAGAGTATAATGCTGAAAACATGGTTTAAAGACCAAGAAAATCAAAACCCATATCTAAAATTCCTAAGACTATTTTGAGGTCTGATTTCATTATAGATATATATTATAGTATTATGCCATTTAATAGAATAGACGAGAATAGAGATTCCAACAAATTTGACTCCTGGATTTATGAAATTATTAAGCATGTAAGAAATTGAACTAGAATCCATTGGTCCAAGGCCATTAATGATCCTCTATGTGAAAATATGTGAACATTTTAGGCACCAACAACATTCTAAATGTCATCCTATGTCATATATTCATCTGCAATAAATGCAAAAATCTAGGGTTTGAATAAGGTCAAAATCCTTGGGGTTAGCCTTGGAAAAAGATTGGTTTATCAACATTACCCTCAAATAATAGCTTAGAAATACTTTGGTTAATGCTACATTTGTGATGAGGGTGGTCAAAAACATGTAAGGAAATAAGGAAAAAATATTATGTATATATGCAAAATCTATCATCACAACACACATATGCTAATATATCTATTTTCTAAAGTTCACCTAAGGATCGGCCAAAGGTAAACATTGTGAGTGATCAACCCAAAGAGAAACTAGAGAATAAGCTATAACTAAAGAGTGAACAACAAGCCCATGAGGTCAAGCCACCTCCTTTTTATTTCACTTTGATTGTAGGCAATCATCTTGTTCACAATTGCATGATTGATTCAGGTGCCAATAGTTCAGTGATGCCAAAGAAGATCGTTGACCAACTAGGTTTGAGATATGAACCACTCTCAAAAGGAGTTGTTCAGTTAGATGGAACATCCATCAATATAGTAGGAGTGATCAAGAATTTAAGTCTTACTTTACATGATTTTCCTAATTTTGCAATTCCATAAGATATTTATGTAATAGATCTTCCATCTTACTTTTCTATATGTCTTTCTAGATATTTCAAAGCCAAGTTAGGAGGCTACCTATCCTCTGATTGGTCACATTTGTTCTTTAGAACAAGATATCATACCAAAGTCGTGCAATAAAATTTGAGTTGTTGGCCTATGATCATATTGAGCCATATGTTCCTAATCCTGTTAATGCAAATCTTTCATTTCATGAGCATAATCGGATAGACCAGCTTATTGTCCAAGATCCTGACACTCTTGTTGAGGGTATTCCTGATTTGATTTTAGATGAGTGGGTAGCTAAGAATCATGAGATTGATACTTTTGAACATACTAAACAAGTATAATTCGACATTTACATGATTCAAGAGCAAGGCCTTGCTATCCCAAATCTGATAAAGGATGAAAAGATGTAGGAGAGACAATATTCCAATGAGCTATGGAGTTTGTATTTCAATGGTTGAAGGAGAAAGGTTGGTGCTAGTAGAGGTGCTATGCTAGTTTCTCCAAGTGGTAAGAGGTATTATTCAACCTTTCATTTTTCTTTCAATTGTTCCAATAACACTTTTGAGTATGAAGCACTTGTTCATGGTTTAGAATGGGCTAGAAAGAGAAATGTAAAGTGCCTTCAGGTGTTTGGGGATAGTGAATTAGTGGTCAATCAAGTAAGGAATATCAATTCCATTAAAAATGACTTGTTTAAGTTGTATAAACATAGATTTTGGGACATAATTGAAGAGTTTGATGCATTTAACTTGTCCATAGCAAGGAATCATAATAAACAAGCTGATAAACTAGCTGACATGGGAGATGATTTTAATATTCTAGATGAGGTGAAGAATGTTGATGCTCAAAACTATGTCAAAGTTGTTGTTAGGCCTGTTGTTCGAGATAATAACATTTATTGATAGGTATTTGATAGCAATGAGTAGATTATTAGCTTCTTGATTGAAGAAGCCAAATTTTTAGGTTCTAATAAAAAAAACTTGTCTTAGTACTATGAAGATCATATTCCTCAACTTCAGACAAACAAGTTTCCAAAAGGTTTGGTAACTCTTGAATCAATCTTCAATTTAGATGATCTTGTTAGACAAGAGAAAGTTAGTTTTTCCATTAAACAAGATCATTATGAACCAATTGAAATCTTCAAGAGAGAGCTTTTGAAGCTTGGAAAGGTATGCACTTTAGAGGAAAAATGTGCATTTGTTTTACTTTTTCAAGAGTTTTTTTATGAGTTTTCTTGGGAATACCATGATTTGAAGGGTTTTGACCCTAAGTTGGATCAACATACTATAGAGTTGGAATCTAAAGAAAATATTGGAAGACAAAGGCAAAGGCCTTTGAATCCAAAACTACAACACCTATGAAAGTTGAGTTAAGCAAGTTAATTGAAAGTACTATCATTTTTCCAATCAAACATACTTCATGGGCATCTAATCTTATCCTTGTGGAGAAGAAAAACGGAGAAATTAGACTTTGTGTTGATTTTAGGGACCTTAATAGGCTTCTCTTAAAGATCACTATCCGCTGCCCTCTATGGAGTAGATTTTATAGATTGTATCTAGATATGATAGATTCTCTTTGCTAGATGGTTTTTCAAGTTACAACCAAATATTGGTGAAAGAAGAGGATCAATTCAAGACTTCCTTTACAACAAAGTGGGTAACCATGGCATATAGAAAGATTCCTTTTGGGCTATCAAATGCAGGAGAAAATTTTCAAAGAGCCATGGACATGGATTTCCATGGTTTTATGAATAAGTTTGTTATGGTTTATTTAGATGACATTACTATTTTTTCAAAGAATGTTAATGATCATCTCATTCATTTGAGACAATTTTTTGAGAGATGTAGTGAATATGGGGTTTCACTTAACCCAAGAAAGTGCATTTTTTTGTCCATGAAGGTAAGCATCTTAGGAATATTGTTTCCAAGTATGGTATTTCAATAGATCTAGAAAGGATTACTACTATTCTGGCATTACCCCTAATAGCTCACAAGAAAGGCTTGCAAAGCTTTCTAGGTAGGATTAATTTTGTAAGGAGGTTTATTCCTAATATTGCAGCTCTTTTGAAGCCTCTAACTTCTATGCTTAAGAAGAACATCACCTTTAGTTGGAATAAAGAAGGAAAGAGGAGTTTTTAGGAGATAAAGGAGGCCATTGCATCCACTCCAACACTCATAAATCTTAATTTTGATAAGGATTTTTTCCTTTATGGATTCGGGAGTTTTGATGCTATCTCAACCATGTTGTGCCAACAAAATGTAGAGAGACTGGAGCAGCCTGTTGCATTCTTTAGCCAAGTTTTACAAGATTATGAAGTGAGGTATTCTTTTTTTGAGAAGCATGTCCTAGCTATGATTATAATTCTTAAAAAAATTAGGCATATGCTTTCTAACAACAAGATTCATTTATTGGTTTCCCACCCTACTATTAAAGATTTCTTGTTGAGAAAGGATATCAATGACAAGAGAGTAGTTTGGATAACTAAAGTAATGGAATATGATGTCAATATTAAGGTTACCATGTTGGTTAGGGGGAAAGGCTTATGTGAAAAGCTATCTAGAGATGTAGAGGACAACAAAGAACTTGATGAGCAAGTTTTCCTAGTACTCAATAATGAGGAAAAAACTATTGTTGCAACTTCTTCTTCAAACTAGATTGAGAAAATGATACACTACCGTCACACTAGTGACTTTCTTGAAATTTTCGACAATGCAAAAAGAAGGTATTTCAAACTTCAAGCCATTACTTATGTTGTCATAGATGGAGTTTTATATAGGAAGGACTTTCATGGAGTTTTGTTAAGATGTGTTGAACCAAATCAGATTGATAAAATTCTAGAGGAGTTCCATGATGGACCTTCTGGAGGTCATTTTGCACCTAGAAAAATAGCTCTTAAGATTATGGGAGTTGGTTATTATTTTCTTGATTTGTTTAAATATGCACATGCATGGGTTATAAAATGTAATAAATTCTCTTTATTTGTAGGAAAGAAAAAGCTAGCAACATTACCATTGCATCCAATTCAGGTACAATAGCCCTTTGCTAAGTGGGGCCTTGATTTTATTGGGCCAATTAACCCACCTTCAAGTGCAGGTCACAAATGGATATTGACTGCAACTGATTATTTTACTAAGAGGTCAAAAGTTGTGGCATTAAAGGAGGCCAATGAGACTATTGTTCTAAAATTCTATCAGGACCTAGTTGCAAAGTTTGGTACTCCTAATTCCATTATTTCTGATAATGCATTGGCATTTGTTGGCTTGAAAGTATCTGATTGGTATGTTAAAAATAATATATTTTTAAATACTTTGTCCAATTATTACCCTCAGGGTAATGGACAAGGTGAGTCTACTAATAATAATTTGATTAGAATTATCAAGAAGATAATTGAGGATAATCAAAGGACTTGGCATGAAAATTTGAAGCTAGCCTTATGGGCTGATAGGATTACTCCTAAAAGAGTGACAGGTAATTCACCATATGTTATTACTTATGACAAAGAAGCCAGGATTCCAATTTTAGTTGAATTTCCAATCTTAGACTTGATTAAAAAGCTAGAAATGTTCGAGGAAGAGCCTATGGAAATCAGGCTTGCACAACTAATGAAATTAGAAGAGATAAGAAAGGAAGCACTAAGGAATTTGGAGATCCATCAGACTCAAATAAAAAGGAATTTTGATAGGAAGGCAGTCCCAAGAGTGTTCAAGGAGGGTGATCTTGTTTTCAAGTGGGATGAGCTTAAAATTAAACCTGGTAAGCATACTAAGTTTGTGTCATGACCCCTATTTTTATGGTTCATATTTTACAATGTTTGATTAGATTAATTTGTGGTGAAATAAAAGTGCAATGGAACAAAATGAATTAACTATATTTTAATTAAAGAATTCATTTTGTTCCAATTAATTGATAATGCTTGTTATTTAGAATAATTAATTTAATTTGCAATTAAAAGAAATACCTTGTTATTTAGGAAAATTATTTTATGTGCAAGGAAGTGATATTTTGTTAGAATTTATTTAGAATAAATATTTAAATTGCAAAATAATATATATTCTTTTTTAAAAAAGAGGGGGAATTCTTTATGAAAATTTCAGAAATATTATTTTTATCATTTTCAAGAATCAGTTATTGAAAATTGGGAAAATCTTTAAAAAGGGGAAATCTATAACAAAAAGACAACTTGATTTTCTTAATGTTTGTTATGTGGCATATGGAAAGCATCATATTAAAGCACAGGAAAGATGTAGAGATAAAGAATAAAACAGGATTCCTAAACCATATTTCTTGGGGAGGATGGTCGAAGTCTCAGGGGATATGGAGCTGTATACTAGAGCATACAGAGAGATATATAGGATTTACATATTTAAGAAGAATACAGCATGCATGTGAGGAGGCGCTAAACAGAGGACCGTTGTGTCAAAAATCAAGATTTGAGGAGGAAGCGGTTAAGGTATGTCATAATCAATACTTCCTTTTTGGTGGCTTATATGAAGTTGGATTTTCTCTTATAGCCATATGCTTAGGCCACACACCCCTCTTAGACAATGAAATTGTTAAATGCACCTGGTGGATTTTTATTGTTTTCTTAGTCTGTACACCATAAGCATGCATCTGCTTGAGCTTGCATCATTTGAAATGGTCCCTTAATGTGCAAGCTTAATCTCAATAATAAAGACTGAATATATATATTTTTCCTTTACTGGCACCATGGGTAATTGTAGAGGTTTGGCTGATTTAATTTTTGTTACATGGATTCACAAACTTTCGTTAAGATATCATCCTCAATTGTAGGAAATCACCTTTGTGGAGATGCTTGGAAGAATCAGGTTTATCTCCTATACTTACATAAATACCTATAAACATGCCCTGTAGCTAGTCTCGTAGCCTTGCCATTCTTTTGTCATGTAATTTTTGTGTAGTGTTATCGCCGATGTTTCTCTCAGTCATTGGTTGTTACGTTGTTAATCTGTCTTAGCCATGGTACATGAACATTATGGGAATTATAAAGGATTTAAATAACCTTATTGGTTCCATTATCAATCTATCATTGTTGCAACACTTGTAAATAAGTTGCGCGTTCTAGAAACTCACCACCAATAGAAATGAGTCAAACGAGCTTCAGCCTCCCATTAACAACCTTGATGGTGGTTACATGAATTGGAACCATAGGGCCATATATGGGTATCAATATTGTATCATCTACCATATCTATCTATAGTACTTGAATATAATAGGAAGTTTTTAAAGATTTAAATAACCTACTTGACTCTATTGTAACTATCGCATTTCAAACTAAAATATTGTTAGGTTTGAATTAGTCTCCTTGTTTCCCTTTGCTACTTGTCAGAGCGGAAACACTTGAACAAGGTAGGGTCTATAGATTCTCATAACCTTCCTGAATTGTTTGGAACCTCTCACAGATGCAACACTCGAACATAGAATGTTGTAGAGGTTTAAATAATATCTCTAATTCCATTGTCAACCTGTCTTAGTCATAGCACTTGAACTAAATAGGAAGTTTTAAATTTTTTCATAAACTCCTTGATTCTTCTGACAATCTATCACAGATACTGCACTTGAAAATAAAATATCATCTTCCTACCCTCTAAGATACCCTAATATTGCACTTGGAATAATAGTAAAATTAGTTTTCAAATAGTAGGTTGTATTGTAGTTTTTAAAATGATTTGAAACCTTCTTTTGAAGGCCATTCATTCCCCAAATGGAGTTTATGAAAAACAGGATTGGTTGAAAAGTCGACTAGCTAGTGATCTATCTATGGTGCATTTGGGTGTTGGATATTATTTCATATTTATTGACTTAGAACTTGGTCTTGTTACAGCAATTTATTTAGTACTAACTTTAATCCCATTCACTATATTAGTACCAGAATAGAAAATAAGATAGTGGCAAAATGGTCTGAACCAGATTGAGCAAAGGTATCCACTTCACAACATTGTGCTGATTTGAATTTGAACTACCATGTACATTTTTTTAGAATGATTGATGTTCTTTGTTTTGTATCTTTTGTTAATCACCAGTGGGCACGGTGGATAGTTTATTTTGTTCTTTAAAAACGTAGTGTATGAGAATTGATAATCATCTGTAGAAGTCATAGGAATTATAAGTTTTTCATTGTAATTGTTTAAGGAATAGCCCTGTTTATCAAGGACCGAATCCATTCCCTTTGGATGTGTGGATTTTACCTTATCATGGTTGTCTGTATTATAAACTTATCATGTGTTGTATAGCGTTGTTTATTCCAATTCAAAATAGAATGTAATATGAAGTGCTTGTAATTTATATCTTACACCTTGCTAGGAGTATCGATCTTAGATAATCAATTTCTTTCTCTTAAACTGTTGTGATCCCCTTTGTGAGTCTTTGTTTAATCTAATGCTCTTCCTTGTAATTCGTGGTCTCTTTAAGGTAATAATTAATGAAGGTTGCAGAGGCAAAAAGGTTTTCCTTATATCTTGTAATGGGGTGTAAGTTGTCTCGTTATCTATATCTATTGTTGGGTTATAGATAGATAACTCCTAATTTTTTCTTTTAAAACATTATATTTTCATGCCAAAATGGTAATCTTAACAACCAAATATGATGAGAATGGTAATTTATTTACCTATAGTGGGTAGATATGAAATGTTAAGGATGGAACACTTAGTACATGTTTTACCTGATAGTTATTTACAATTGTTGTCTACAGAAATATCAGAATAGGCGAATGTTACTTGATGTTGGAACACAAATCCAAACCATGGTATTGATTAACCATTAGATAGCTTGGACTATGTAAGGAAATTACATAAACTCTTGGATGAATTGATGAATATGCCAAATTGAGTGATTAAGTTTATTAGAATGAATTGGTTGGACTTGCTTAATAGATATGGTATGTGCTAAAAGGAAAGTGAGTAGGTCAATATGTTGAATTTGTATTTTAGATTGAATATCTTGAATAAGAGGAAGCAAATGATATGTTGAATATATGAATTATGAAGGAAAAGATAGTAAGTTGAATAGGTTTAGAATTATATGATGATTAGGTGAATACAATGAATTCCTTAAATGTATAGATCCAAGATTACATTATATCAAAGAAAAAGTAAGGGAACTTGTTAAGTATGCATTTATACCTCCTCTCTTGGAAGTAAAATTAGGAATCCTCTTTATTAAAAACATTAAGTAGGGTTACCTTCCATATAGTATTATTTTATGAACGAAAGATGCTTACCGTCATTGTTATAATTGTATCCCACAATACCTAATCACCTTTCATGTACCATGTTGGTTTTTGAGCTAATTTTTGTGATAAAGATTTCATGACTCGAGAAGCATTCAAGTCTAGAGTTATCATAATCAAGCAAGAGCTTACTGCTAGAGTTCAGTGAGTTGTGACATCATAATGTGATCACTCTTGATTCATTGATTTTATTTCATTTCATTTCAAAGTTTGAATAAAAAATGGGGTTGACGAAGGAAAACCCCTAGTGACTAACATTTTATTGTAGATCTAGGATGTTGACACATGGATGAGCAAGCCTTTCTTGTGTTTGCAACATTAGATTGGTCAAATATGAGACACCTGCAAGTTATTTACTTTGAGTAAATATGATGCTTATTTATACTAACCAATCATTTATCTTATTTGATAGACCTTGATTTATTGATGGGCATGTTATTTCATTCTTACAAGTGATGTGAATTATATAATTATTTCTCTTAATTCTCATTATTATATAATTATCTGGTTCTATTAAATTATTTTTAGGAATTAAGATTTATAATTAGTAAGTGAGTTAATCTTGAACCCTTGCAGTTTGATACCATGTGGGATGGACTTTATGTGATTATTGAATTCAAGCAACATAATGCTTTTTAGCTTTCAATGCTAGATGGAGAGGTGTTACCTAGCCAATTCAACAAGATTCACCTCAAACGTTGTCTCTAAAGAGAAAAAGTTTTCAAATGTACCATAGTAGAGTAGATTTTTTAGTAAATAATTGCTGATTGCACATCTATTTTAGTTCAATTTTTATTTTCCAAGAACTATTGTTGCACAGTTTTTTGGCCCTATTTAGAGCCATTATAGTTTTCTTTCAAGTTTTGTTTTGTTTTTTTTCAAATTCTAACAATTTAGTTACAGAGGATTTTATGAGTTGCAAAGGACAACAATTGACTCATATGCCCAATGGATAGGTTTATGCTACTAGTCTAAGATGCTTAGCAAGAAAGCATATAACAAAAGTCACCAAAAATGTTACCTAATTGTGCATTCATCCCAATCAATTTAGGCTGGGACAACGATGATGTTTTATACTTTGAAGAAGGAGAAAGGTACACAAAAGATTTAGCTAAAGTTACTCATAATCATAAAAATAGTGCCATGAAATGAATTTTCAGTTTTCATTATGCAATTGTTTTACATAAAGGAGGAATAGTACACAAAATTTTGCATAAAGTAGCTACTTCAATTCATTAAAAGAAATATGCTTATAAGTTTCCCACACAAGTCATGGGAATAGTTGAATAAGATGCAATAAAAGATAAATTATGCATCTAGAAGTAAAAGAAGACATGTAAGAGAAAAGGGATCTGTCATTTCCTAAATGATGAACCCCATTATTGATCAGTTGCATATTCAATTCCTTTGTTGATAGCTCTAGATGTGTCTACTAGGGACAAAGAAAATGATGTTAGAGCTTAGAATTTCATGTCTCTTATATGTCAAACCATCATATATATAGCCTATGTCTTGTTAAGCATCAAATCACAAAGTTAAAGGTGTCTCAAGATTAGATACACAATTATCATGAAGATCCAGGAAAAGTAAAGATCATCTAATCATCATGAGAAGCTCTGGGCTTCTTAGTTTTCTTAACTTATTTGTTGACTATGCAAGTATAGGTATAATATTATCATACAAATCAACAAAGAATTCATATAATGGGAACCTTATGAAGAAAATATTGAATGTATACAAAAGAAAGGACAATTCTTACCTCATTACAGTTCAATATTCTAAGACAATCCTCTAGAACCAAGAAGCAAAGCAATGTTGTGTTTGCAATCAATAGAGGAATCATCACAGACCCATATAATAATAGAGCATAGAATAGTACATTGTGGAAGTCAAAAGATGGCAGGGGTCATAAGAAATTCAATGGAGGAAATTGGTGTAATAGATCACTCATTTTCTAAATGAGTGGCAATGGTTGTTATGCATAAAATCACAGTCCAATGGTAAAGTTTAGAGACATGTTTCAGCTCCTCTTTCTCAAATAGAGACTCATAGTTCATCAACATAAAATGACAGCCATGTTCAACCTTGTAGAAGACAACAATGATGACAATGATCACAGTTTTCAAGTTTTAAGACAGTTGCCATTAAATTTATGACATGATAGAGATCATAGGAGATTAGAGTTATCAAGTGACTATTGACGGTCAAAATGGCATATCAACAGTTAAACAAAATACTGCTACTCTGTTTCTCCTGAAAGAGAAAGATGATCACATGGATACCTTAACTCCCAAGGTCTTTGCAATTGGGTCTCAACTGTGCTAATGTCCCTCAGTGGTCAATGTAACAGTAATGTTCAAGGGGCCTGTTGGTGTGAGCTTCTGGATTGTTCTAAGATCAAGCATGAATTTAAACCTACTCTAACCAGGGTTTTTAAAGAAACAACAAAAGATAGATCAAGGGTTTGGTACTGAAAAGAATGATAATTCACCTATCTTAACTAGACTTTTTATCCTTCAAGGAATTGTAAACTAAAACTAAAGAACAAAATTAACTTGTGATTAACATATAGTTGCATTCATTCATAGTGCTGATTTCTACAACAGAATACTAGTTACTATTTTAAATAAAACACCAAAATAACATTCAATTCCTTGAAGGCTTCACAAATCAAATGATTAACTTAAGACAAACACCATTTTGAAACACAATATGAAGTAGATTAAGATCTGGTTGCTTCTACTATTAATGAAATAGATAAGCAACACTTACAAAGCTGGCACAATCACCAATGTACAGAAAATATTTGACTCCAAATTCTTTCCATTTATATTAAGAAAACTTGAAAGATAGATTACAGGCTTCTGTTGAATCTAATTCCTAACTAAGAAGATAAAAGCAGCTCCTATTACAAAGAATCAGGATGCAGTTTTGTCTCTATTTTTTTTTCTATTATCTTATGTATTCTAAAACTTCTTATAAATTTTTCTAACCCTAGAAGTTCTAACCATTACAAAGAGGCAAGAATTCCATATATATATATAGAGTGTACCAAAAAGAATGCACTATCCCCCTACATTAGAGTTTACAAAATATCTACTTCTAGGAGAGTCGGCTCTCAAGTCCCTTTTGAAGAGAGTCAAAGTTGCATTCAATGTGAATCCATGTTGTCCATTCTGATGAGAGATTGTTCCGAGAATCCTCTTAGATCTTTTGCAGCTACTAAATTTACTTTGGCCTTTCATATCCATCCTTGAACTCCATTGGGGCCGCATTGAATGCTCTAAAAGAATTTTTCCATTCATATTGATCTGCCTCTTGCTAGTGGTAACTACAACTATCCTTGCGAGTCATAGTTTCTTCATTCTTCTAGCCTCCTTCATATTCTATACTTCTATTGCATGTTGACCGTCTTCTAGAGCATCATCAGGCCTCCCTTCAGATCCAAACATTATCACCTAAGTCGATCCATCACCCTTTGATATTAGAAGGAATCCATCTAGTTTGCATTCTGTCAGTCTCCTTCAAGGTGGTAGTCAATCGGTCAATGGCCAATAGGTCCTTCCTTTAACTTCTTCTGATTGGTTAGGCATACACCACACAGGGTTATCAGGCAGTCAAAGGTTGTGCACATTGAATTGCATGTCAGTGAGACACTAATCATGTCTCCCCGATGTGATTATGTCTCTTCTGGAAGCTATCAACATAGCATAAGAAAGTCGGCAAGACCTTCCATCGAGCCACGTAAGTCATATCGATATCATTTTTTATCACTGAGACTTCACTTTGTCAGCAAGACATCATAGCGAGGGTAGACCTTTCACCCCCAGCTCATTTTGTATCAGCAAGACCCCATCGGGTCAGTGAGACCTTTCATTGAATTCTCTTTATTCTCGCCAGGCTTGCTTTGTTTCGGCAAGACTCCTCGTTGTCGGCCAGATGTTATGCCGAGCCCCCTTAGTCCTTTGAGGAGCTCTTTTCGAGCTCAAATTTATTTTGGTGAGACATTTCGGAGTCGTTCAGACACCACACCAAATGCATCCAGTCTCCCCGAAGGCATATCTTATCGGTGAGACATAAAGATCTCATCGAGAATGGTGATGGAATCCCCTTCTATCGAGGCCTTCATTTCATGTCAGTGAGACAATCCCACATTGGGGAGACCTTTCCCTAAGCCCTTCATGTCATATCAAAGACTGACCTTTCGATAAGACTTTTTTGTTTTGGCCAGACCTCCTACCGAAGAAAAAATTATCACCGACCTCAGACCATTGGTGGAACCTCCTTCTGTCAAGTAGAATTCTTGACGAAGCAAACCCCCGATGCCAACCTTCTTTGTCACTGAGACCTGAATCCTTTTGGTGAGATGTTATGCCGAACGCAGAATCCTCTAGCAAGCTTATCCCCAGTCGGTGAGACACATAAAGACTCTCAGCGACAGGGATGTCTAGGCAACTGATGGGCCTCCTTTGAATAGAATAGAATGCCAGTCGGCAAGACAACTACAGAGTCTTGCTGAATTTTTCCTTAGAAATTTTTTATGCGAAACTAGATTGGGAGATGCCTTCCAAGTAGGCTCCTTGGGGAATACCATCACGTGCATGATCCAATCCTATAGAACAAATGACTCCATTAGTCCCCAGAGCATATAAAATATATTATAATAAACCATTTCGTTGTTTATGATTATTTCATTCAATACTTGGCAAGAAGAAAATGAACTCAAGCCAAGACAAGACCAAAATCAAATCAGGTAGAACAAAAAGACAAAACATGAAGAAAACAAAAGAACTCCCAAGAGCAAAGCAAAAAATAAAGGAAAAGAAACCAAAAAGAGAAGGGGGGGCCCATTTTGTTCCAAATCAAAATGGGGTGGTTATTCAAGGCATAAAAAATGGTGACTTAGCTAGGAAAATGGTTTAACCATTTTCAAGAAGCTGAAGGATTCATCTACTCAGAACTCTTGGTTCATGAACATCACAACTCTAGTTGGGTCAGTTTTAAGAACCAAGGTTGAGCTAAAATCTCAAATGTAAGTCAACACTAGCTACCCCTGAATCCATGTGTGTGCTTGATTGTGCATCACTCTCTGATAAAGTTTTCCTCATCTTTTGAACAACAACGTGCAAGATTTGAACTACATGATTTGATTTCCTTTAGCTATTGTACAATGATATCCTAGGCATTGCTCCACTGCCAGTCAAGCGTCCATATCCTCGACGGAGATACCTCTAGTTTTCTCACAACATTGCTCTACTGCCAGTCAGGCGTCCATAGCCCTGGTAGAGATACTAGAATCACCCATTCATATTGAGTTTTCTTTCTCTTTTCGATAATTCTTTTCTCCTTTTTTTTGTTTTCTTGTAGAGTTTCAGATATTTAATTTAATTCTTTTTCAATATGTTAAATGTTTAACATCTGATCTAGGTTCAAAACTACCATGGACCTCACAACAACACTTGGAAAATTGGATTTTCCACTCAAATCTTACAGCACTATCATCCTAAGACAAATATACCATTACAAGAGGAGATGATCTTGATGATTTGTGGCAGATTCAGAGGAGCTAATGACGGTTACTTACTTGGGACCTGGTTTTCAATACCTACCACAACTCTTATTGGCAATGGGCATAAGACAAAGAGTTTAGGGGAAAATCACCCAATTAGCATATCTGAAAATATCTAAACCACTTCTCTCCTAATGACCAAAATATGTCTTATATAACAACCACCATTGTAAGATGGGAATGAACAGATAATACCCAAAGAACAAAACAAAACAGAAACCAAAAAAATAAAGGAAACAGAAAGAAAAAAAGAAAGGACAAGCAAACAAATAGCAGATTGTTTAAAAACAAATGAGCAAATTATTTACACAAAGAGCAACAGATTATTCACATAAAGAACATAGTTATTTACACACAACAATTATTTACAAGTAGAAACTATTTATACAGATGCATCACCCAGCAAAAGCACCAACTTCATGAATCAAAATAATGTTTAAGAAACTGCCCATTGATAGGAAATGGAACAGGTTCTCTAGTTAGACTACTCAATTGGAAAGCATTTTCTCCTAGGATCTCAGCAATTTGATAGGGACCTAGCCAAAGTTTTTCAAACTTTTGGTGACTACCTTTCTTTTCAGTAGCTTTATCCCATAACAACACAAGGTCTGATATCCTAAAAGCTTTGATTTTGGATCTTTTTTCAAACCAATGTTTGACTACAGCCTGGTGCCTAAAGAACTGTTGCAATGTGGCATCTCCATGTTCTTCTAATTTCAACAAGGCAACCAACCTTACTTCTATCCTATTGTCATTAGAGTAGAATTTCTGCATGAACTCAAGGATAGGGAAGACAAGCTCTTGGCCATATACCAGCTTGAATGGTGAAGTCTTTAGAGCAACATTAATCCTAGTCCTATCTTCCCATAATGCAAATCTCAACTAGGTATGCCAGTCCCTAGGGTTGTTCCCTAACAATTTTTTTATTACCCCTAAGAGGTTCTTATTGGTTGAATTTGCTACTACATTGCCTTGTGGGTAATAATTTGAAGAATATTTCAAGACAATTTTGTGATCGTAAGCCCATAAAATGAATTCAACAAAAGAAAAGGAAGAGCGATTGTCAAATACCAATGCGAAGGGTACCCCAAACCTTGTAGTGATGCATTCGGTGAGGAACTTGATCACTACCTTTGTTGTGCTATTCTTGCAAGATATAGCCTCTGTCCACCTTGTGCAGTAGTCAATGGTAGTCAAAATGAATCTATGTCCTACAGAAGAGTTTGGGTTAATTACCCCAATGAAATCCAGTGCCCATTGGGCAAATGGCCTTACCTCATAGATAGGCTGCAATGGCATAGCTGAATAGCGTTCCCTTGATGCAGAAATCTGACACATGTGACATGTTCTCACATGATAATGGGCATCCTTGAACACACAAGGCTAGTAATAACTAGATCTAAGGATCTGGTGTGCTAATGTATTTACAAACCCATGACCTATGTCGTGTTTCCCATGAAACTTAGAGATCACATGCTTAGCCTCTTGCTGATCAAGGCATCATAGGTATACTCCTTTGAAATTCTTCCTATATAACAACCCTTCTTCGAACATATAATGAGAGCTCTTTATTCTTAGGGCTCTCCTTTGAGTTGAATTCATCCCCTTTGGACATTGATTGTTGAGCATAAAATAGACAATATCAGCATACCAGGGGTCGTTGGAGAAAGACTATGTTGTGTATTACTGACAAATGATTTTTTCACTAGCATTCGCCATGGACTTGGACAAACCTGTACCTTTGACAAGTCTCATAGGGTGTATCTCTAGATCAAACTCCTACAAGATATCCATCCATTTCCCTCTTCTTTCTCCCAGCTCGCTCTGCATGAGTAGGGACTTCACAACAGCATCAGGAACTACAATGATGACTTGGCTTCAGAGGATGTAATGTTGAAACTTCTTGACAGCCCAAACTAGTGCAAAAGATTGCTTTTTGAGAGGTGGGTACTTGATCTCAACATTCTTAAACGGAGAGGTCATAAAAGCAATCGGTCTCTCCTCTGCCTCTTCTCTTCATTGAGTTAGTATAGCTGCACAGGAATGTTCAGAGGAAAAAGAATAGATATAAAATGGTCTCAAGTAGTTAGGGCTAGTGAGAATAGGTACTTCTGAATGGATCATTTGACTTGTGAAAATGTAGCCTTTGCCTCTTTAGTCCACTCTATTTTAGTGTCTTTCTTCATCATTTCATTCAGAGGTTTTACAATTTCTACAAAGTCTGTAATAAACTTTCTCATGAAATTGATCTTTCTAAAGAAAGATCTCATTGCTTTCTTGCTTCCTAGCCTAGTGATCTTCAAAATGGACTCAACTCGATTTGGATTGATTGATATTCCTCTTTTAGAAATTATGTGTCCCAAAAGCTTCCCTTCAGAAACTCTGAACACACATTTTTTAGGATTCAAGGAGATGCCATACTGGATACATCGTTCTAGAACTTTAGCCAAGTCTGCCGCATGGTTTAGTTGATCTTTGGAGAAGATTGTTAGGTCTTCCATGTAAATGATAATGCATTTACCGATCAGGTCTTTGAATGCTATGTACATGGTGCGTTGAAAATTTTCTCCTGCATTTATTAGACTGAATGGCATCCTCATGTATGCAAACGTTCTCCACTTTGTAGTGAAGGTTGTCTTCATTTTGTCTTCATATTTAACCATTACCTGGTTGTATCCAAAGTAACCATCTAGGAATGATATCATTTGATATTTGTTGATAGTCTGCAAGACCTCATCTAGAGAAGCAAGTGGGTAGTTATCTTTCTCTAAAGCTCTGTTCAAATTCCTAAAGTCCACACATAACCTGATCTCTCCATTTTTCTTATGAGTTGGGACTAAGTTAGCTACCCAGGTTGAATGGCACACAAGGTAGATTATCCTTGCAGAAAGCAATTTCTGAACTTCCTTAAGGATCAGTGGTTCAATCAAGGCGTTGACAGGGCATTGTTTTTGTCGAAAGGGTTTAGCTTTGGACTTTAGAGGGATAGTATGAGTCATTACAAAATCATCAAATGTCTTTAGATCGTCATATCCCTAGGCTATTGTAGTAATATATTTTTTTAGTGCCCTCAATATGTATTCTCTTATTGCTTTAAGGCAGGCTTTCCCTATGTAGACATTCTTTTCAGGGTCGGAATCATGTAGGTTAACAGTTTCATATTCACCTCCTTTGTCTTCAACTGACACCTTCTCTTGAGCCCTAGGGTCTGAATCAAAAATTATTTCCAAGGCTACCATTCCCTTGGGAATGTTATTGATTTTCAAATTGAGGACCCCTTCTGTATCACAATCTTTAGGGCTCCAATCTCCTTGGTCCCTATTGGATCCATCAATGATCTGTCCTTCAAAAACATATGAGCTTGCTAGAAAAGAAAGAATATGTCGATCATCATTAAAGACTTGAAACTTCCTGACATTATCAGGAACTGCAGGGGTGGAAATTAACTCCACTGAGAATCTCTTGAGCTTGGAGCCTTGCATAGGTTCTAGGGTGCTTGCAGCAACAGCTAGTGAATCAGCTATCTGATTCTCCTCTCTTGGGATTAAGCTAATCCCAAAGGTATCAAAGTCTTCAATCAAGTTCCATACCTAATTTCTATAAGTTTTCAGCCTTCTATTGTGACATGTGTATTGGTTGCACACTTGCTTGATAACTATTTTTGAATCTCCTTTGACCATCAAGGTAGTGACCTTCTTCTTATGTTCGAACATCAGCCAAAGCTTCATATTCTGCTACATAATTAGTGCACTCAAACTGCAGCCTGTAAAAAGCAAATAAGGTTTTCCCTTTCGGGCTAGTTAGTACAATTCCAACACCATAGCCTATTTTAGATTTAGATCCATCAAACATGAGGGACCATAGCTGATCATGAGCTAGAGTTGGTCCTTTTGAGGTCATGGTGGGCACTTGGGTAGAATGAGCCAGGGGTGGGACTGCTTGGTCTTTTGCATCAAATATAGGGAATGGGCATTCAACCGGTTCCTCAGGTGCACCTTCCAATCCCTGCTCAGCTATATCATACAACCTATGGCTATCCTTCTAACAGCCATTTGTGCCTTTGGTTAACCCCTCAGGTTTTGGGGTATTTGTTAGTGCAGGGATGTCAAATAAACCTTGGGGTTGTTCCTTATCAATACGCTGATTTGGAAATGCATCTAGGGTAGGTTCAAATTGAGAAGGAACTTCCATTGAAGGTATCCTATCTCTGGTTAACATTATTGCTTCCTTGGCTTCAAATGAGAAGCGATCTGCAATGGTCTCAAGGTGACTTGAGCTAGCTCCACCAGCTTGGGAAACACAATTTAAAATGTCAATGTAGGGTTGGCAAGTCAATTCAGAATGATTTTGGTAATGCACCTTGCACCAGTTAGGGAGAAAAAGACTCTGCAGATTGGTATCTTCCCCCAAGACCAATTGGTCTTGTTGCAGCTTCCTAATCAAGGCATGTTGATTTTCCTTAATCATGGGGGAAAGGAGTTTTTGTATTAACATGTCTTTAGGATTGAGAATCAAGAAGGTTAGAATTTCTTCTCTTTTATAAACCCCCATCTTAGTCTAAAAGTAAGCTACCTCATTGGTACAATCATACTCATTGATGATATGCTTGAGGCGAGGCTCACTTTTAATTATAATCTGTGTAGGCACTCCCCTCCATGGTAGCCACATATGTGAAAATTCAAGGGAGAGATATCCCCCTATACCTTTCATTAAATCTCTGCTTAACAACATACCATAGGTCTCAGGAATGTCTGCTACTTGAATATCTATGGTCGTTAGGATCCTAGGGTCAGATCCTACTTGTACATGTATGTTTCTCAACTCTCCCACTACATTAACCTCTGTTTTGTCAAGTTGGATAACTATCTTGTTTGTTTGAACAGCGTTCAATCCTAACTTCTTACATATAGAGAATGGCATGACATTGCCTAAAACCCTTGAATCTAGCAAAAAATTATGTAGATTCTTTCCATAGATCCTTAAACTTAAGAGAAATGGTGGGGTACCTACCTTGCTTTTGTACAAAGCTGCATTCATGTCTGCAGTAGGTGCCACCCTATTTTTCCCTTTTGATTTATAATCTTGTTCTAACGCTTTCAACACTATCTCTCATTGAGAAAGGCACCACTTGTGGATGTCAAAATATGATACGGAGGTTTTTTTCCTTTGCATCTTAGAAACAATATCAAATTTTGTATTATAACTTGAGTTATTTTTGGCAACACCAAGTGAAGTACCTTTGTTATGGAAGTTCAGTGGGCCTTTTGGTGGAGGAGGATTATTATCAGTACTTTGATTCGAAGGCACCATGTGATTAGGTGGTGTTGATGTAGTGAATGGACCCTTATTCTGATTTCTCAGGAAGTGTCTTCCCTTTGTCTAAAAGGCTTGGGAATCATATGAATCTTCCTCTGGTTCATTCTCTTCTTGCCTTGGGAATGAAGGTTCCTCTTCAAAGAGGTCATAAGTCATTTTTGTTTCTACTGATTCACCTCCTTTGTTGGAATTCCCTTGGAAAGTTTGGGCATCTACCTATGCCATCTTTACCATCTTCTCCACTTCAAGGTAGTTTACCTCATAATGGGTTGTAGTATCATGCAGCCTGCACCAATTAGTCATAAGATTGAGGTTGGCCACATTTGCAGTATGTGATCTCTCCTCCTTTGCTTGATAGTTATGAGAACTCCACCATTATTGGGCCCTGTATTCCATTTCCTGTTGTTATTTTTCCTTTGGTTATATCCTCAATTTTGATTTTGATACCCTTGGTTAGAGGAGTTTTGGCCTTGAGAACCCCTTTGGTTGTAATTGTTGTTATTATGATAAGTACCCTGATTGTTGTTGTTTTGATTAGGGTAGTTACCTTGGTTTTGGGAGGGGTTCAATCAAAGTTGAGCCATGTCATTTGTAACTTGAGACAGTGTTTTCTTCAAGGTCTTTACCTCATTCGTAAGTTGGATTGTCTTTTCACTTTCCACATTCTTAGCTATAGGTGGCTGACCACCATGATTTGGTGTTCCAATTTGGTTATGATGACCATGGGAACTTTGAGGAACCTATGATTGTTGAAAGAGATCAGGAGTTCCAGCAGCAAATAATGGAACAGGTGGTTGGGTTTGTAATTCAGACATAGGTCCATAACAAGAAGGATACATTCCCGAGACAGTATTGAATAGAGGGGTTGGGCTATGCATCTGATATCCTATTGAAGGGAAACCTCCTCCCAGGCCTCCTTGTTGAGAATCGATTTGTTGTTGTAGCTTGATAGCTAGATGATAAACTTTGGATAGAGAATCAATGTCTGCAGGCTGATAAGTCCTTTGCAGGAACAAGCCAAGCAAGGGGTCTATAACTCTAAATTAAGCTTGAATGGCACTATTCTCAACGACTACATAGGGATCTTGCAATCTCTTATACATACACTAGAACCTAGTATTGAACAAGGGAAAGGATTCACATGGCTCTTTCCTGATGGTAGGGTGAAGCCACATAAGTGGTTTACACTTTTGAAGAGGAAGGAAATTTAAAAATTTTCCCATTCCTCATATCAAATGGGTTCGACCGAACCCTAAGGTTCGACCGAACCATTTAGTTGGTTTGGTTGAACCTTAGGGTTCGGCCGAACCCATGGTTCGGCCGAACCAACTAAATTCCCTATTAAAAAATCATACTAGAGTGGGTTCAGCCGAACCTAGGTTCGGCCGAACCCATTTAGTATGGCTAAAACAAAAAACACATTCATTTAATTGCTTTTTTTAATTGTATGTGTTGGTGGTTCGGCCGAACTATGGGTTCGGTTCGGCCGAACCCCCTCAGTTCAACCGAACCCTTCCAAAGTATGTTTCAAAACGAGCTATCCAACGAATATAATTTTAGTATGTTTTGATTATATTATCTATCTATTTTTTAAGTTTTATTAAATATAGGGTTTTCCTGAAAATAAAACTCTCTACTTTGAAGTGGAAAAATAGAAGATTATCAAAAAAAATTGAAAAATATGAGTGCACCGGATATTGGATTCCTTGATCCAAAAAAAAAAAAAGGAATACATACGTGAAAGTTATCGTTATCTGGTCGTGTTATGTAGAATTGTAATTGATTTGACTTTAAAACTTGAATAAAGAAAAATATTCAATAAAACTATCTAACTAAGTGGAAGCACTAGATATCGAGCTACAAATCTAAATTTGAAAGAATTGGAATTTTATCTTTCAAGGAAAAAAGTTATCGTTATATGTGCATCACTTTTTAAAAATGTTGTTTTTGAAAAACCAATTTTCGTGGGAGATGGAAAAGAAGTGCAATCTGATTCCAAAAATTGAAAAATATTTTTAGAATCTCTGAACAAAATATGACAAGACTCTAGTTTGCATCATCTTCAAATTCTTTACGGTTTAATCGCTATAGGTGCCCGAATGTGGAGATTGTGTTAAAAAAAAAATATCAGTGTCCAGTTAGGCCAAAAAGTGTAAACCACTATTGTGGGATCACCCGGTAGCAAATTGGTGGTATAAAAGAGCTGGATCCACATAAACCCTAAACTGATTAATGGAGGCATTTTCCAAGTGTGTCCAAGTTAGAATGGAACCCTGAGGGAGATTAAGGTACCAATTGTATGCCATATCCCCTAAGGAGTAAGGGAACAACCTACAAACTACATCATGGTGAGCTATCTGAGCTCCGGTACAAGCATCCTTGAAAGCTTGTATGTACTCTTCAGTACTCCTTGATTCGCCATGAATGTACTTGGGGAAAAATTTCTTAGGGTTCTTGGGAATATCATGGAAACGTCCAGGAATAGTCCCTAATGGAGAGGGATTATTCTAAAAGAATGCCATTGGGGGTGGTGGTGGTCATTGAGCTAGTTGTTGGATGGGTTAAACCAACTGTTGAATAGGTCAAAGCAGCTATGATGACAATTGAGATGGATTGGATGGTGGATTGATGGGTATCCACTAGGGTATTGGTGAAAATCCTCGTGGAGTGAGTGGAGCTGATAAGGGTGGTATGATGGCTGCCCCAACTTTGCGAACCTTGTGTCTTGTTGGGGTCTTGAGTTCTGTCAAAGGTGGTGGATTTTCAACTGACCGAAGAACTCTGTGGGGCTTCTCTAGTGAGAAAAACCCAATTTTATCCAGTTTTCCCTTCTAGGCCCTCCCTCTAGTGCCAGCTTCTGTTGATGGTCGAAATGGCACATCAATACTTAAATAGAATACTGCTACTTTGTTTCTCCTAAAAGAGAAAGATGATCACATGGATACCTTAACTCCCAAGGTCTTTGCAGTTGGGTCTCAACTGTGCTGATGTCCCTCAGTGGTCAATGTAACAGTAATGTTCAAGGGGCCTACTAGTGTGAGCTTCTAGATTGTTCTAAGATCAAACATGAATTTAAACCTACTCTAACCAAGGTTTTTAAAGAAACAACAAAAGATATATTAGGGGTTTGGTACTGAAAAGAATGATAATTCACCTATCTTAACCAGACTTGTTATCCTTCAAGGAATTGTAAACTAAAACTCAAGAACAAAATTAACTTGTGATTAACACACAGTTGCATTCATTCATAGTGTTGATTTCTACAATAGAATACTAGTTACCATTTTAAATAAAACACCAAAATAACATTCCATTCCTTGAAGGCTTCACAAATCAAATTATTAACTTAAGACAAACACCATTCTGAAACACAATCTGAAGTAGATTAAGATCTGGTTGCTTCTATTGTTATGAAACAGATAAGCAACACTTACAAAGCTAGCACAATCACCAGTGTACAGAAAATCTATGACTCCAAATTGTTTCCATTTATATTAAGAAAAATTGAAAGATACATTACAGGCTTCTGCTAAATCTAATTCCTAACTAAGAAGACAAAAGAAGCTCCTATTACAAAGAATAAAGATGCAGTTTTGTCTCCTCTATTTTTTTTTCTTTTTTCCTATGTATTCTAAAACTTCTTATAAATTTTTCTAACCCTAGAAGTTCTAACCCTTACAAAGAGGAAAGAATGCCATATATATACAGAGTGTACCAAAAATAATGTAGTGTCCCCCTACATTAGGGTTTACAAAATATCTGCTTCTAGGAGAGTCGGCTCTCAGGTCCCTTTTGAAGAGAGTCAAAGCCACATTCAATGTGAATCCCTACTGTTCATGTCGATGAGAGATTTTTCTGGGAATCCTCTTATATCTTTTGTAGCTGACTCATTTACTTTGGCCTTGAACTCCATCGAGGCTGCCTTGAATGCTCTAAAATCATTTTTCCATTAATACTGATTTTCCTCTCGCCAGTGGTCACTATAGTTGTCCCTGTGAGTCATAGTTTCTTCGTTCTTTTGGCCTCCTTCATGTTCTAGAATTTTATTGCATGTTGACCATCTTCTGGAGCATCATCGAGCCTCCCTTCAGATCTGAACATTATCACATGAGCCGATCCATCACCCTTTGATATTAGAAGGAATCCATCTGGTTTGTGTTCTGTCGGTCTCCTTCAAGGTTGTAGTCAATCGATCAATGGCCAATAGGTCCTTCCTTTAGCTTCTTCTGATTGGTTAGGAATATGCCACGTAGGGTTATTAGGTAGTCAAAGGTGGTGTACATTGAATCTCATGTCGGTGAGACACTAATTGTGTCTCCATGATGCGATTATGTCTCTTCTGACAGCTATCGACATAGCATAAGATAGTTGGAAAAACCTTCCATCGAGCCACGTAATTCATATCGATATCTTTTTTTATCATTGAGACTTCACTTTGTTGACGGAACATCATAGCGAGGGTAGACCTTTCACCCTGAGCTCATTCTGTATCTGCAAGATGCCATTGGGTTGGTGAGACCTTTCATCGAATTCTCTTTATTCTCGTCGGGCTCACTTTGTTTTAGCAAGACTCCTCATTGTCGGCCATACATTGTGCTGAGCCCCCTTAGTCCTTAGGGGAGCTCCTTTTGAGGTCAAATTTCTTTCAACAAGACATTTTACAGTCGTTTAGACACTAGGCCAAATGCATCCAGTCTCCCCGAAGGCATATCTTATCGGTGAGACATACAAATCTCACCGAGACCTTATGGCAATGGAATCCCCTTCTGCTGAGGCCTTAATTTCATGTTGGCGATACAATCCCACATCAGGGAGACCTTCCTTGAGCCCTTCATGTCATATCGAAGACTGAACCTTCAGTAAGACTTTTTTTGTTTTGCCAAACCTACTATCGAAGGAAAAATTATCACCGGGCTCAGACTGTTGGTGGGACCTCCTTCTGTCAGGCAGACTTCTCAGGAAAGCAAACCCCCAATGCTAACCTTCTTTGTTGCTGAGACCTAACTCCTTTGGGCGAGATGTTATGCCAAATGTGGAATCCTCTGGCGAGCTTATCCCCAGTCAGCAAGACACATAAAGACTCTCGGCGACAGGGATGTCTAGGCGACTGATGGGCCTCGTTTGAACAGAATGGAATGCCAGTTGGCAAGAAAACTGCAGAGTCTTGCCAAATTTTTCCTTAGAACAATTTTATGCCAAACTGGATTGGGAGATGCCTTCCAACTGGGCTCCTTGAGGAATACCATCACGTGCATGATCCAATCCTACAGAACAAATGACTCCATTAGGCCCTATAGCATATAAAATATATTATAATAAACCATTCCGTTGCTTATGATTATTTCATTCAATACTTAGAAAGAAGAAAACCAAATCAAGCCAAGATAGGACCAAAATCAAATCAGGTAGAACAAAAAAACAAAACATGAAGAAAACGAAAGAACTCCCATGAGCAAAGCGAAAAATAGAGGCAAAGAAACCAAAAAGAGAAGGGGGGACCCATTTTGTTCCAAATAAAAATGGGGTGGTTATGCAAGGCATAACAATGACCATTAAAAGAGATAAGAGGATTCCAAAATAAGGTTTGATGACAATCATGTGAGGTCATCATGACAATAAAGTGTAGAGAATAGTTAAAATGCAAAAATCATAGTGCCTTAGGTGGTTAGAGTTTTCTTGATAGCATTAGGCTATGGGCAAATTCAAGGTACATCAATAGTGGCAGAGATCACCTTCAATAGAATGATATGTTTCTAAACATATGTTATGGGCCACTGTTATCAAATGAATAGGAAATTTTGAAAATGGGAAAGGACAATGATGACTAAAGGGGTAATAGACCTTAATAAAAGCTATCATAAATCTTTAAAGGAGTAGTTTTGAGTGTCTATAAGCCCACTATATAGTCAAAAGGAAGATGAAAAAATCCACTACATGGTCTACATAGAAAGTGGCAGTCCTTAATACCATATAAGCATGTTGTAGATAACTTTGAAGCTTCAAATGATTGAAAAGAATGGCAGTCATGATTATGTATAGAGGTTAAATAAAGCCAAAAGGGTGATAGTTTTAATCATATCATGAAAGATTTATGATGGTAAGTATATGACTGCCACAACCATAAAAGAAGAAACTCCCATAATCATAGGAATGGTGACATGGTTTTGGAAGAAGCAAAGGGTAGTGACATATAGACATTTTAGAGGATGTCAATCACATGGAATGACTACAATATGCAAGAGAATGATCATACCTATTCAGTATAAAGACTATGCCACAGTATTAAAGAAGTGTATCTACATTCACAGTGAGTTCCAAGCACATGGCATAAAGAGCAATCTTGTACTATCTTTTCATGTCTGAGATAGTCTAAGGGTATGATAAGACAGTGATAAATAATGACAACAATTATAGGAGCAAGAAAATATGTAGATCTAGGTTTTATCTCTCAAACCCCAGTAATCTAGTGAAGGGTTTCTTCAAGAAGAGCCATGGCCTAGCAGAGGTCTTGGGGTTGCAATGGGTTTTGAAACCCTATAAGCATAGTGAAACACTAGAGTGAAAATATATAAAGATGCTTATAAGAAGCCATGAATAGAGGGTTGAGTTTTTTCAAACCCTAGTAGACAGTGAAGGTCATACCCAACACAATAATGGTCATATGCACAACAAAGAGCTTGACATACTCAAAGAGGAGTAGAAGGACCAAGAAACATAGAGAATAGAGGTTTTTTCATCATTTCTTTCCACAAAAATAAAGAAATATCTTACTTTCTCAATAAATCATGGAAAGTACATAGAAAAGACAAGGAAACCATGCTAAAAAGTGTTACATTTTAGAGAAAATACCATAGGAAGTAACATATTTCATCATCTTTTTGTCGTAACCAAAGCACAAGCAATGTTTTCTTTCATAGATATGAAAAATTCCCAACATTTTCATTCCCAAAGAGTGGCTTACCAACAAGGAGGACAGATTCAACCATGCAAAGAATACTCAAAAGATTCAAACCCTTGGTGGTAGGATTAGCAACATGGAAACATTACAGGTGAAAATGAATGCAAAGTGATCCCTTGAGTAGGGTTAGAAGCTTCTTTTGAGTTTCTTAATGAAGCCCTAACTTTGGCCAACCAAGGTGTTTTATTTTCACTTTTATTTCATAAAGTTGCATGATGATTAATACTTAGGTCATGTTCAAGACCTTTCTTGACATTTTCCTAATAGAGTGCATGTTTTATTCATGGAGATTTAGGGACATATACATTATTTTGACCTTTTTATGGTCTTTCTTCACATTTTGGCACCTAGCAGCAGAGTATTTTCCTTTTTTTCATACTCACAAGACATGTATTAGGTTGTTTTAACACTTATTAAGGTAATGGTTAATTAATTACCTTAGCACTTGTTATAATAATTTTGATATTATTTTATTTTAACATTTATTAAGGAAATTAACCATTAGTGTTACCTTTAATACTTGTTAAAATAGACTAATAGGTGCCCTTTAAGCATGCAAAGTGGAGTTGAGTCAAGATCAATTGAACTGAGGTGTTATGCAAGCATTTTGATTTATGAGCTTCTATCTTTGACTTCAAGTCAAATTGAGGTATTTTTGGAGTTTTTGGTCAAACAACTTGAGAGGGGGATTTTGGAGCTAAATTAGCTCAAATTGGAACAATTATGAGCTCCCTTTTTACGTATTTTTTGTTTTGTTCATGCAACATCTTGAGATGGATATTTTGGAGTGCAGTTGATTGCAATTAACTCCTCTTGGCACTTTGGGACTGATTTTGTATTATAGGAGGGAAAGCTTATGCTTTTTCCTTAGTTCTTTTTTTTATCCACTCTTGCGCATTGTAGAGAGACTTACAGTTTTGTAGCTCAACATATTTCTAAAATTTTGATACATCATATATTTCAGCTTATTATTTCAGTTATTGCAAAGATTCCTTCTATTATTCAATAAAATCAAGTGTTTACCTTCTCTTTTTCAGGAGTTGTGTCTCTTACAAATGATCTTGAAGAAAAATTGATGTGTTTTAGTATTAAAACCTTTAAATTTCTATCTCATTCATGGTTGCTTGTATACAAAAGTAGTTAATCATCATAGGTCATAGGTTGTTCCATTGATTTGTATTATCTTCTAAGTTCTAAAAGTGTTGTTTTCCTTCAAAGAATATAAATTTCTCAAGCCTTTTCATGAAATATTTATGTTATTAGATTGCCCAAACATGTTAGTATTTATGTGTAAACAAATCTTTTAAGAAGTAGTTATGAATCAAGTTGCATGTTAGTTACATTTTGGTGCATCACCTCTTACAATTAGCATTTCCCTTTTATTAGCTATCCTTCTTCCTTTTTCCCACAAAATTTATTAGTTTCTAGGATATCTAAAGGGAAACCAGCCCATAATCTAAAGATTCATCTTCATCTGAGCAACCCACAAGCTCAAAGATGTTTCCATGTTTCATGGGATCATGGAGTGTAGTTCCCAATAATCTGTGATGTCTTTGTGTTGCATCCAACCCACTTGTGAAGTTAGGTTTTAATTGGTATGTTGTGAATTGATTCAGTTGTTTGATAAATGGGTTATTCGATTTAAAATTATTTAATTGGTGGTTGGAGATCATTTTTTGCATTAATATAAATTTAATTAAAAGTCACAGTATAAGATAAATTAAGAACTTAATGGAATAATATAATATAGTAAAAATCATTATGGAACTATTACTAAAATAAAATAAAGTTTTGAGTAGAAGTAATAAACAATTGTATCATTGGAAATTTTATGATTTCTATGTTAGAAGCAATAGAGTGCAAAGGAGAAAACATGAAAATAAAACAAAAAATAGTTACCCCAAATCTTCAATCTCCATGGCTGATCTCCATTACACCTTCTAGCTTGCTGTGAATAATGATTTTCCCTCATATTTATGTGAGCAACCTAAGTCTATGCCATGTCCTACACAAGTGTTGAAGTATTTTACTATGAAAAATGACTCTAAAATATGCAAAGCATGAGAGAAAATAATAGCAAAATGAGAGCCCAAAAATTCACCTAAATGCTTGAGAGAGCAAAAATTAATTCAAAATTGACATTTTATAAGAAAAGGAAATTCTGAATGGAGGGATGAGATTGAAAGGCGGGCATATGGACTAGATTGAAAGTTGAGACAAGATGGCTAAAAAAAGGCAAGGGAATCAAATTAATAATAGTCATTTGACCTTTGCATGTAAAAAGGCATCTTTTTGAATTAAAAATCATTTTAATTCAAAAAATGGAGAATCAAATGACAGTAGGTAATAAATGCCCCTCTTCAGCCAAAATAAGGAAATTTGACCATTTTAAATAAGTAATCATTTATTTATTTATTTAAAATGGGGAAAAGTGACATGTGGCCATAATTAAATAAATTAAAGAATTTATTTAATTAAAAGAAGAATATGCAAATTATTGACGTATTCAAATAAATAAAGAAGATTTATTTATTTAAATAATCTAGAAGAATTAGTGGACATAAATAATTAAATAAAATAAGAAGTTTATTTAATTATAAGGAGACATTAGCTAATTAGCAACACATCTAAATAATTAAAATAAAAATTATTTGTTTAAATAATCAGGAAGAATAAAGAGACCTAAATTAATTAAATAATTAAAAATTATTTAATTAATAGATGAAAAGTGGACCGAACAACATAATTAAATATTTTAATTATGCTAGGGTGAAAGTGGCGAGAAACAGAGCTTGTAGGCTTAGGTCAATTTTCAGTGTCTACATTTTTTCCCTCTTTGTCATAATGTTGCATGTCCCATTGTGACAAAGAAAAATAGATCAAATTCATGCCCCAGTGAAGGTACGACGTATCGATGCCCCCTCGGGAAATTTTTCAAATTTTGGCCCGGCGATAGAAAAATTTGGAAAGTGTCCTGAGAAGTTAATTCAAAGGCTAAGAAAGTAATGTCGAGACGGTTCGCAATTTGGATGTGTTTAAGGTACCCAAAAGAGAAATCAAAGGTGACAAAAGGAACCCCCAGTAATAACAACTATTAAAAACCCCACTTTTACCCTATAAATAGTTGAAATTGGAGGTAAAACTCATTTCATTTTCAAATTTGTTATAGTAATTTCAGAGAGCACAGAGCGAGGATAGCAACAAAAAAATATGGTGATCTCGATCACAGAGCACTACGGATACATTATCAGGACCTATAGGGGACCAGAGGGTACAAAGTTGGCGGTATGTACCCTTAGCATACTTTGTCAATTTATCATTTTTTGTGCTTCTTTTATGGTTTCTAGGACTAGAAAAAAATGCGCTGCGACACATTTGTGTTTGCATAAGCTGCAATCGACTTCGCATTTGATGCATTCAATGCGTTGCGATGCAAATGCAAAAGGCCATCAAGAAATGGTCAAAATTCACACTGCATTTGCATGAAGTTGTGACACAATCGTCATTTTAAGCCGCATTTGATGATTGGAAATCCACATTTGAAATATCACGACACATTTCATGGTATGAGCAACGCATTTGAATCAGATGATGCATGTGTGCAAAATCACGATGCAAGTATAATTGTGAGATGCAATCGCGGAGTAGAACGATGCAGTCAATGTATAGAGATGCAAATGTATCACTTAATAATGCAATTGCCTAAATGTGATGCAATTGAAGCCATTGTGACGCATTTGTTTCTTCCTTTGATAGATGTTAATTGAGTGTTGTTTCAAATTTTAACTTTCATTGACTTAGATTAGGTGATAATGACAAGCTTCAAAAATATGTTGACGCATGCGTTGGTATATGCAAAGATAGTTAGCACATATTTACACACGAGAGAGGAGACCATCGACCTACACATTTAGAGACAATTGATAGATAGAGAGTGATGGTGTTTGATGGGACTGGGTCTCTACTATGTCACCTATATACCCGTTGTACGGGAAAATAGGGGACTCCTTAAAACACTCTGCGAGAGGTGGCATTCAAAGACATGTTATTTCCACCTACCGACCGGCGAGGCTACAGTTACCCTAGAGGATGTTTACTGGATTCTACGCCTACTGATCCAAGGGGAGAGGATTGTTTATGACCCATGACACAGACATTGGATGTTTATTACATACTATCATGATCAGGGTGCTAGATTAGGTATTGAGGGATATGAGATCCAGTGGGAGTTTATGGCAAAGCACTACAAACAATTTGATGCTTTATTGGTGACATTGATTGCCGGTGTGGTTATTTCATATTGTTGAGGGCGCGGGTTTTCGATTGGCTGGGGGATGTACTTGTTGGTAGGAGACGAGACCAGATGGTTTATGCTTGGGGACCTTGTTTATTAGGTATGTTATATCATCAGCTGCATGAGGTTGCATACGAGAGGGCATAGAGTATTTCCTATGGGATGAACCTTCTTATAATCTAGGCATGGGAGCATGTTGCCATTTTTCGCCCACCAATTGACAGGACACAGTTGGAAGATGGGATGTTCTATGTCTACTACTATGTCTATGCGCTAAAATAGAGCCACTATGGTGAGACAGGTTGGTGGAGACATAGGATCGACACATGAATGCATTTATCTGGAAATTGTATAGGGATTGTGGGCAGTGGGAGGGTGAGGCAGATCATCTCAGTTTCTATCAAAAGTATTGATATCTAATTGGTTGAACAATGCAGACACAGTTGATTGTGGAGATGTACTTGCCACAACGTGTTCTCAGATAGTTTGGTGAGCAACAGGGTATTCTGCGTGGGATAGCTATTTATGTGAGTTCATCTCAGGAGTCAGCATGGGGACCTCCCATATCTGTGGCCTTTGCTACTCAGTAGATAGATGGACTAGTGGCACAGCAGTGGGGATGGAGAGGAAGCATTGTAGATCCAAGGACCACTATAGATTTTGATTTATGGTGGCAAAAACATAGGCCCATTCCCCTCATAGATCTAGATGGACCTGGGCTAGTGGATCAAAGATCCATTATCCCATGTGTTTCACGAGCTAGATGAGGGGGTGGAGTTGGTGATAGAGGGAGAGGCAGAGGCTAAGGGAGAGATGAAGACAAGGCTAGGGGTAGGGGTAGAGGGAGAGATGGGGATGATGGTGATGACGGGGGAGCTAGTGGGAGATGGAGGAGAGGAGGGGATGGAGGGAGGAGGCAGGTGAGGCAGCGATGGTGGACCCTATCCTAGAGGTAGCTGAGGGGGAGGGAGAGAGGAAAGGGGAGCATGGAGGCAAAGATTGTGATGGAGGAGAGGAAGGTGGAGCATGTAGAAGTGGTGGAGAGGAGAGGATGATGGAGGAGAGGGAGGTAGACCATGGAGAAGAGGGAGGTGGATCATGTAGTGGTGGAGATTGGGGGAGAGGAGTGGGTGATGGAGGAGAGGGAGGAGAAGCATGAAGAGGTGGAGATTGGGGGAGAGGAGGACATAGGGGATGATGAGGAGGAGGAGGATGAGGCCATTGATGAGGCAGAGTGCCTACTGTGATGGAGTATGGTGGAGGGAGATGATGGGATTCCAATAGGGCTAGTACTACCAGCAGATTCCACTATAGACTAGCAGGTTGTCAACCTTCAGAGGAGACTTGACAAGAGCACTGCACAGGTCAGGGCTTTATAGGTTGAGCTTGAGCTAGCGAGGGTTGAGTGGGATCAGGCTGAGATCTAGAGGCAGGAGGCAACATAGTGGTGTGTGGATTTTGCAGTGCTATGTGCAGGACCTTTAGGGGATATGGTTTGTGATTTTTCCAGGGTGAGCACTCAATATGGCCAATACAAGACCCTCTATGAGCAGGCAGTGCCTCCTGAGCAATGAGATCCTACACTATCACACTCACAGATGAGGGTAGGCAGTGACCATAGATCAGGGAGTGGGAGCAACAAAAGAGCCACACTAGTGTAGGAGGATCTACCTCCTCAAGGAACACATTAGGGCATAGGTCCCACCACTTACATAGGCATGCCTCGAGTCATCATTCGAGCCATAGTCATGGGTCCACCGGATTAGGGTAGAGGTCAGTACAAAGGAAACCACCAGTGACAGATACCCCAGCTGCTCAGGTTACACATACAACACAGATAGCCCAGATAGAGGTTACAATGATAGATGCCTCAGCCATGTAGGGATAGGTGACAGTGACCATGATGGCCTCAGTTCCCTCGATAGAGCACCGATCCCCCATACCTTCTCCTCGAGTAGATGAGGAGAGTGTCTCTTAAGATATTGACTTTTCATGTTTTTTGAAATTATTGACTATTGAGCCTGTGAGCTCCATTTTTGGGAAATCTCCTTGACTCTATGCTATGACACTGGTATTTTTGAGATTATATATATATGCGATGTAGTTTTGACATGGCCTATCTATTTTATATTATAATGTGTTATGTGATGATGATGATGATTTAGATTACATGTGATTATGCAACTATAATACCTATGTGATGTTTATTTGATGCATTTTATGATTCCTATGATGATGTTATATGTATTTCTATGCCATGGATGCACTTATGATGAAATGTTATGTCTTATTTGTGATTATATGCTATGAGGATGCCAAATATTTATGTTTTTTATTTGTTCTCATTTCTTGCCCCTGATTATGGATGCACTAATGGATGAAAATATTGTGTACGGATTATATGATATGTGATTCGCATGATGATATGCCATGATGTGCTATGAAAACCTATGTAATTAAGCTATTTTATGATTTGGATCTAATCTAATGAAAATATATAATGTAGTGCAATCTCTATATGATTATGTATGGGAATGTATTTTTGTATGTCACAAGATATTATTAAGAGATAGAAGAAAGATGAGGTGACCAGAGAGAAGGAGATGGATGTTTGTAAGATGCAAAATCCTTCAACACATTTCCATAGGAATACCAATTGTTGCTCTTAATCATCATTGGGAAAATTATCGTGATGGCCAACAAACACCATGCTATGATGTAAATCGTGGTGCGCAAGGTCATACCATCACTTGACGTAAAGAGTCACAAACAAGGATGATCATGACTCATACTAAAAGCATATTTACCCTAGTCTTTTTGTCATAATCAACCACAAATAGTAAAGACAAGCAAGACAAATCACGAAACTTCATTGTTCCTCTAAATCCTACTATTAGGACATCCTTGAGGGACTAGCCTCATGATTGCCAAAAGACAAAACAAACATCATAAAATTAAATATCAAGTGCTTTCCACGTGTCTAGATTTCAAGATGTCAGGTTTATCAAAAATGTTGAATGTCTTGGTGTCAAAGTCCCAAGGTTAATGATATGAAGATTCCAGATTGGTGTCAAGTTTAGGAAGGACACATCCTAAATGATGTCGAGATGTCTGATTCAAAAAGGACACATTCTGAATGATGTTGATGCCAAAGGGATACCAGATTCGGGAAGGACACATCCCAAATGAGGTCAATCTCAAGATGTCAAATTGATGTCAAGTTCAGGAAGGACACATCCTGAATAATGTCAATGTCAGGATGTCGAATTGATGTCAAGTTCAGGGAAGACACATCCCAAACGATGTTGATGTCATGATGTAGAATTTAGGAAGGACACATCCTGAATAACGTCGATGCCAAAATTTCAATTTGATGTCAAGATTCAGGAAGGACACATCCTGAATGATGTTGATGTCGAGATGCTAGATTCATGGACACATCCTGAATAAAGTTGATGTTAAAAGGAAAATACCTCAAATGTTATGAGAGTCCTCAAAATGCCAGATGATTGTGACGACGTCTAGGAATGACACATCCTAGGAAAATGAATAAGTGATAGGGCTGCCCTTCAGAAGGACACATTTGAAGAGTAAGCAAAATTTAACCAGTTTGACTAAGTTTGATCGAGTTTGACTAATTTTGATATGCCAAGATGATTGTTGTACTCAATTGATAGATTGTCGAAGTTTGCTTGGACAAAGATCATGATGAATTTAAAGACTATTTCATGTGTGTGAGAAAAATTGTGCAATGAACCCTAATGGACTAACCTAGTGTGGCCTCAGGGGCTCATCTGCAGATGGCCTTGCCTATTTCATACAATCAGATACCTTGTAGTTCGACATGACCAATAACTTTGTCTTTTTGACCAAAGATTGAGTCATGATTTATTTTGACAAACCTAATAGGACTGGCCTAATCTTTCGAGGGCTCAAAGATGAGCCTTGCCTACATTGCAAGTGTGCAGAGACAATGTAGTTCAATAATGACAAATACTAATCAAGACTTGAATTGACGTGACTATGTTGACTGACATGACTCCATTTTATGGATTTTTTTGTGTTTTCTTTAGGAGGTTTTTCAATTTTTAGGTCTTTTTTTTCTTTCAGGACATTTTTTTTTAGGATCACATGCGGTACCCACTATAGTCTCATGATAAAAATTTTCCCCTAGTCAAGTTGAGAATGAGCTAGGAAAAATGGAATGTTAAAAAAAGGCATAACTAGCATGGACAATGGACAATATGCAAGACTTGATTACAACCATTATTAGCCATGGATGGAAATGTCATGATGTCAGGGCGAAGTGTTATAATGCATGTTGAAAAATAGTATGTTTATTAGGGACAAAGGTAGATAGAGTGACAATAGATGGCACAACAATGACTGACTACACATGGCACCTGTTTGTCAAGTTTTCACCATGGTACTTATCCCAAGCGCCTGTTTATTAGGTTTCACTATTGGACAAATTATTTCTCTTTATTTTTGTCATTTTATTCATCATTTTTTTAATTTTATTTATTTATTTATTTATTTGTATTTTTTATAGAGTTTTTGGGTAGGCTTTCTAATGTTATGCATAGAATTTGTGCAAATGTAAACTATTGATTGGATTTGTCAATTGTTCACCTTTCGGAGTAGCTAACTGATATGCTCCGGAACCAAATGATGCTATGATGATGTAGGGGCCCAGCCAATTGGGCTCAAATTTTCCTAGCTTCTCCCTATCTGACTAATTCTTGGGATTTTGCATGAGAACTAGGTCGCACATGTCAAACTTCCTAGTCATCACCTTTTTCTTATAACTTCTGCAAAGGTGATTTTGGTATGCTTGTAAAGAATTCAATGCATTGTGTCTTCGTTCATCTAGCATTTCTAACTCATGTAGTCATGATTATCTGTATTCTTCATCAATGATAAGACCTTTCATGGAGACTCGCAAAGATGGAATTTCAACCTCTATGGGCAAGGTGGCTTCGTCTCCAAAGAAAAGGGTGAAATGAGTGGCACTGGTGGGAGTATGGATGCTCGTGTGGTATGCCCACAAATTCAAGTTGAGTTGGATGTGCCAGTCACAGCTAACATCATTGACAATATTTTTAAGAAGTTTGATAATGGTTTTATTAGATGCCTCAGCTTGGCCATTTCCCTATGGGTAATATGGCATGGAAAAGTGGTGACTAATATGGAAATGTTGACATAATTCACAGACCTCATGGTTTTTGAAGGGATGACCATTATCTGTGATGGTGGATTGTGGAATTTTGTACCGACAAATGATATAATTGAGCATGAATTTGGAGATTTATTTTTTGGTAATGTAAGTGAGTGGAATGGCTTCGATCCACTTAGTAAAATACTTAGTGGTAGTGATAATGAATTTGTGTCCATTAGAAGATGTAGGGTGAATATTTCCCATGATATCAAGTCCCCATTGTGTGAAAGGCCAAGGAGAAGTGATTGGCCTCAACTCTTGTGCTGGAGCATGAATCAAATCACTATGAATCTAACATTGGTGACATGTTCTTACAAATTCTAGTGCATCCTTTTCTAGTGTCGACCAATAGCACCCAAGTCTCATAATATTTTTATCTAAGGTTGGGCCACTTGAATGGGACCCACATATACCCTCATGTACTTCTTGTAAGGTCACTTTTTCCTCATTAGTGTCGAGACAACAGAGAAGGGTATTGTCAAAGCTACAGTAGTAAAGGGTGTCGATGATGATGGTATAACATGCAACTTTGCAGATAAAGGATTTTCTTTGGTTATTGGAAAGGTTTTGAGGAAAGATCTGCGAATGAAGGTACTCAAAATTTTCCTTATTCTAGGGGGAACTGGAACTAACAAGCTCACAGACCATTTCTAATTTGAGGACATCATAAGTAGGAACCAATAACTGCTCAACCAAAAACTCAAATTGTGGTACATTGTTGAGAATATCAAGCAAAGATCCAATTGTTTCCATAGCATTAGTAGCCTTGTTCTATGTTCTTGGAATCAATTCAAAGGATAGCCTATGAAAATATGTCAAAAAACTATCAACCATCTATTTATAAGGCATTAGCTTCTCATCTTTAGTTTCATTCTCATCATTGACTTGGTCGATAACTAATTGAGAATCGCCAAGGACCTACAAATTCCTAATTTTCCACTTGATAGCCATTCGACGTCCTGTAATTAGTGCTTCATACTCTGCCATGTTATTAGTGCATGGAAATGCTATGTAGAATGACCTTGGGATGGAGTCTCCTTGTGGAGTAATGAATAATATTCCAATTCTTGATCCATAATTAGTACGAGATCCATCAAAGTATAATTGCCAAAGTTGTTGGGATTCCGTGTGAAATACAGACTCATCTAGAAAATATGTTCTAAGAGGATGATTATCTGGTATTGGTACATCTGTGTGCTAGTCTACTATTACTTGTCCTTTGATGGCTTTCCGCTCAACATATTGAATATCATATTATCTAAGGATCATGACCCATTTTTCTAAACGTCCTGTCAATGTTGCTTGACTCAAGAGGTACTTCAAGGGATCGATCTTGGCTACCAAGTATGTCTTATGGTTTAACATGTAGTGCCTTAATTTTTGGGTTGTGAATACTGCTGCCAAACAAGCACATTCAATAGGTGTGTGATTTAGCTCATAACCCACCAATCTTCTACTGAAATAATATATGGCTGTTTCTTTTCCTTCATAGTCATTTTGTGCTAGTAATGTCCCCAGTGTCAAAGTAGTTGCAGAGATGTATAGAATTAATGGTTTTCCTTGGATAGGAGGCATGAGAACTGGAGGTGACAATAAATACTGTTTGATCTGGTTAAATTCCTCCTAGAATTTATCAGTCCATACAAAGGGAATCCCTTTACGTAGGAGACATTGGAATGGTTGGAACCTGTCTGCGAGTTGAGCAATGAACCATCTGATAGATTGAAGCCTACCTTGTAGCATTCTTAGGTCACTGATTCCCTTAGGAGGAGGAATATCCAATATAGATCTAACTTTAATGGGGTCAACTTCAATGCCTCTACGGGAAACTATGTATCCCAATAACTTGCCTAATGTTACACCAAAAACACTTTTCAGGTTCAATTAGACTTTATATTCTTCTAGCCTCCTAAAAAAAATTTCTAATACTGAAAAATGGTCTCTTCTTGTCAATGAATTTTCTAAAAGATCATCCACATAGTCTTCCACTAATGTGCATATCATGTCGTGGAATATTGTTGTCATTGCCCTTTGATATGTGGCACCTACATTTTTAAGACCAAACAACATTACAGTCCAACAGTATGTACCCCAAGGGCATGTAAAAGCATTTTTGTGTTGGTCTTCCGGTGCAAAATAGATCTAATTATAACCAGAGAAACCATCCATAACAGACATCTCATATCCAGTTGTAAGGTCCACAATGATGTCAATGTTCGACAAAGGAAAATCATCTTTAAGGAATGCTTTATTGAGGTCTTGAAAGTTTGTGCATAAGTGAATCTATCTAGTATACTTGGTGATAGGGATGATGTTGGATATCCATTATGTATAGTCAACTAACCTTATAAAACCTACATCCAACAATTTTTTAATTTTAGCCTTAACCAGTAATGCAACTTGTGGGTGCATTTTTCTTGGTTTTTGTTTTACTAGATTGGAATCTGGTAATAATGGAAAGTGATGTAATACTAACTCAGGATCTAACCCCGACATGTCAGCATAAGACCATGCAAAGTTTATCTTGTGTTTCGAGAAGAATTTTTGAAATTTTGGATGTTCAACTTTTGTCAATGATGCTGCAAAGAGAACCATTTTGGGGTCCTCCCTAGTAGCTATATTAACTGCTATGGTGTCCTCAAAAAGCATTGCTGATTTTTCTCTATCTATAGGGAGAAAGTCCAATCCTCCACCCTTGGGTGCCTCAAAGAGGTTTTCACCCTTTGGTATGTCCTTTATTTTTACTATTTTGTCGTCAAAAGGTGCCTTTCAATTTTCACCTAGAGATGTATCATTTTTTTATTTTTTTTTCCTTTTAATTTTGCAACTAGAGGATGGTGCAATCTCCCCAAAATAAGCAGCACAATCAAATTCAATGGCAAATCCAACTTTGTGATCCCCATTTGGAATACCCTCATGTAGCCCTAGAAATTATGCTAGAGCTTCATCATTTTGAAAAGAGTCCATTACTAGCGGGCCTTGCTAGTTCTAGTCAATTAGGTTAGGGTAAACTAAGGATATTCCATCATCAACATTTTCAAATTGAGGAGATGACGTGGAGAGCATGTAAATGGACATCGAGACATTGAAAATGAAGTTTTAATCGTCTAGTTCTATGTCAGATTCTATCAAGTATTCTCCTTTGCTTGTTTCATACTCACCAATGAAGTAAGGGACAAAGGGACTAGCATCAAGCTCAAGGTCAATAGTGGAAAATGATAGTTCAAGTGATTCCGCATGATGGTCATCTATTTGGGGTGACTAGATAGGTGCGTCAAGGCTAGAATGAATGGGAATAGGACGTGATTAGGACTTGGCATCATTTGGTGTTGTATCAATCTCGAACATTTTCCATAATCGTTCTTCAAATGTAGGCTCACCAAGTTCAAGGAATAATTCGTCAAGGTAACAGTCACTTAAGGATTGCTGAGAGTCAAATTCCCATTCATGAGAGTTAGTTTCAAAGGAGGCATCCTTAGTTGTCTCAACACAATCTGAAGCATACACTAACTCACATGGAAGCACACTAGTACTTGGATTACTAGATTCTCATGGACCTAACCCTAACCCAAGATGTTTTGGTCTTTTTGAAACTGATAATGGCTCACGCCTTCCATTCTTATCCTTTCCAAGACTACTTTTTCCATCATAGCCTTTTCCTTTTATCATGTTGTATCCTTTTCCATATATTTCTATTGGTAAGGGAGTCAAATCTTTTGGTTCTTTATAAATCCAAGATATTATATCATTTGTGTCCTCTTGACTCATTTTTTCCCACTTAATGAAAGGAGGAACCCTAAAGATTTCTTTTTCTTGTATTCTAAAGCAAGGTTTTCCATAGACCTAGGGAGACTTGGGCATCTTGGTTATGCAATATGCCATATTTAGCTTGTATTCTCCACATCATTGGTTCTGAATTTGGAAGCTCGGGTCGACGCCTAGGGTGATAAATGAAGTGGTAGGTGTTATGGAAGTGGTCATGGTGGTCGAAGAAGTAGAAGTGGATGCGGTGGATGAAGAAGCGGAAGACTTCATGAGTGCTGAGGGGTCAATGAATTTGGAAGACAAGAATGTCAGAGCTTCCCTATTGATAGGCACTTGACATTTCGATACACCACATAAGTTGGTACAATATTGGAACGAATCAAGGTCTCCATGTATAGTAATCTCAGTTCCCTCAAATAAAAACTTCAAACATTGGTGATACGTGGAGGGGACGACTTTCATTGCATGGATCCAAGGTCAACCAAGTAAAATGTTGTATGGGAGGTCCAAATCCAGAACTTGAGAAGTGGTGTCAACAATGACTAGTCCAATCTGAATTGGGAGTGTAATTACGCCCTGAGAGGAACATTCTTCATCATCATATGCCTCAATAACAATGCTTCTTTTGGCATCTATGAAAGCATCAGAAAAACCTAGTTCCTTGACCAATTTTAAGGAACATATATTTAGTCCCGCTCTGCCATCTACTAAGACACGTCTAACCTTATGTTTATGAACAATAACTTTGATATGAAGGGCATCATTATGGTTGGATTTGGATGAGGAATAGTCTTGTTCAGAAAAGGTGATATGGTGGGGAGTCATGAGATATCCTACCATGGTTTCAAATTGGTTGACATCAATATCTTGGGGAATAGAGGATTTTTGCAATGTTTTATTTAGGATGGCCTTATGGGTAGGTGAGATGCATAACAACTCAAGGATAGAGATTTGTGTCGGTGTTTTTCCAAGCTAGTAAATAATATTGAATTTTCCTTTAGGTTGGGATTGCTTGTTTTGTGGGCACGATTTTGACTACGAAATGGATGATCCAACTATTGTTACCTATGGTTGTCTAGGGGGAGGAGGGTCGGCTATGGTGACCTTTTCGCTGCGGATAGTGACATTCCACTCAGGGCCTTTCTGATGGTGACTGTGTAGACATGTTCATCAGTTGTTCTAATGTGATGTATGATAGGTCCTCTGGAATAGTCATATCCAATAAGTACATGGTTGGGTTGACTATTGTTATTCATATTTGATGTAGAAGGGTTTCTAGAACCATGATCCTGTAATGGGTTTTTGTGTATTGTGTGATCTGCATTGGAAGCAAACTATGGTCCACCAACTTCAATGATACACTTTTCAATAAGGTCTTGTACCAAGTTTTTCAACTATTTACAGGAAGAGGTTTTGTGTCCTTTTATTTGATAATAGTCGCAAAATGCATTATCATCCCACCAAGATGGTTTAAACTGTCTAGGGTCATATGTTTGGGGTCCTCAAGTGTGATGACACCATTCTAAAGGAATTTCTTGAGAAATTATTCAATAGGCTCACCCAAGGGGGTGTATGTGCTGGTGCTAGGGAATTGTCTTGGTTGTCTAGGCTGCCTTTGATTTTGATTGTTTTGATTTCCTTGGTTATTTTAATTTGTTTGGATAGCATTAGCAGCATAGGTTTGTGTCATCATCTATGTGTTTTGTGGTTGTGTCCCTTTTAGGGTAATCATTGGACCCATAGCATTGATGGCCTTAGCATCGACTACACCATCGTTGGTGACATGTTTGTTCTTAACCCATAATTTTTTTTTGTAAGCAGGAGGAAGGTTTTCATTTGTGTTTTTGGGATGATATTTTAGTCTTCCTTTAGCAATGAGATGTTGTTCAACTTGGACACCTCATTCAACTAGGTCTGCAAAATTTCTGCAACAATGAATGCACAAGCCATTTTTAGTGGGCCTAATAGCATTTGTACAAACATGTCAACTTTTTCCTTTTTAGGTATGTCTATATGATAGGAACTCACTAGGCCCCTCAATTTTTGAAATAATGGTAAAAGGTTTCACCTGAATCTTCTTGTGTGAGTTGGCATAAGTTGGTGATGGAGGTATCTATGTCAATGTTGTATGTGTAATTTTTCACAAATTTTTCATCAAGTTCTTTCCATGACTGTATTTCTGGTTGCAATGTATAAAACCATTCTAGGGTCGGTCCTATGAGGCTTTTAGGAAACAGTCACATTAGATATGTGTGCTCATGAGCAATATCAACAGAACTTGTTATAAACTCTCTAATGTGGTCAAGTGGATTTGTTTTACCCTTGTATTTGTTGAAGTTTGGAGCCATGTAACCATGTGGAAATGGTGGCATGTACAAAGTTGTATCAAAAGGATATGGACATAATTCATATGAAATTTGCATCTTCTTGTTAGAGGTTTTCATATTTTCCATCTATTTTTGAAGTTCATCCACTTTTGTCAGTAAGGTGTGTACAATGAGATCATTGGTTGCTTGAAAGTAAGGTATGTTTTGATTAGGTGTTTGCTAATATTGTCATTTATGGGTGGGGATCTATTGTTGAGTATGAATTTGGGACGAGTATGTGGGAAAATGTGACCCAACCATGTTTGTCTATATTTTAGGTCCCTGACTTGTTTGATGTCCAAAGGTATGCATTTGTTGTGTCATTTGAGTGTCTTTTGCATGTTGAAAGAATTGTCTGTGCGGCATGGTAGTGTTAGGTCCTTGAAATTTCCCATGTGGTATATGCATATTGTGCCCTTTTCCATGTGGGATGTTCATTTGCGATGATGTGTTAATGTTGTGTTGAGGGCCTTGAATGAAAAAGCGTCGTGAGTTTCATCCAAAGGGATTAAATAGGGTTCCACTGTAAGGATGTGATGAAGATGGCCCCATTGTCATAGATAAAGAGTCAAACATAGGATTTGAGCAAGTGGTGCCTACTGACGTGGACACAAAGGTGGCTCCTATCATTTATGAAGATGATGTGGACGTTGTAGGCATGGACTATGAAAGGGTAGCTCCTATCGTTTGTGAAGATGATGTGGACATTGTAGGCACAGTCATAGTTGATGTTCCTCCTGTAGATGCCGTGTTGGTTGAAGAGGAGGTATTTTGATTTATGGTTCCACTAGATGTCACATTAATAGTGGTAGTGAAAACTTGTGTAGTAACGTCAATGTTATTGGTCAAGGTATTGTTCTTGTCATGTTGGGATGTTTTGTTTTGTGTCGTATTATTAGGAGAGAAAGGTCATATGGTATTAATGTCAAATCCTTTTGGTAATATTGCACCTTGGTCTAAGAGCATAGCAAGGTATCGTTCAGGATCGTTCAAGACCAAGTCTTCCACAAACGAAGTGACTTTGAGATTTTGGGCTACTGCCTCTAAGTTTTCAGCATAGAATTGTCCATTTTGGTCTCTTTGTATGAATTGTTCAAAAAGTGGATTTTGAAAGGAAGTTGACATGTTCATGGAAGATTATGCATTCAAATTGCCAAACGGATCATCAAAAATCTAGTCACTGGAATTTGTGTTGATGTTGATATTGTTGTCAAAGTCTTCCATTTTTCTTTTCTTTCTTTGAAGTCTTGTTTCCACCATCAAAAGAAATTTCTCAAATGAAGATAATGACCATGAAAGTATGACACTAGTCTATGTTTTTTTGTCTTTTTGTGCGATAAAGGTTGATGATGCAACGAGATGATAATGTTTTCCTAAGGAGATGCATAATGCCGAAAAGCTAAAGTGACGATTATGAATAGGATGATGATGATGACAAGGTGCAAAATAAGGACTAAGATGATTATGTTGACTAAAGAGGCAACTAATGCAAAGTCTAGGTTCAAAATGATGACTAGGATGAATAATATTTTTGTATTTTTGGGAATAAAGTATGCAAGGTATAAACTAGAATGCAATTTGGAGAAAAGGATACCTAGAAACTCTAAGCTTAGTCTTTATTTTCGATTTTGGTTACCAAAGGACTTGTTGAAAATGACAAAGTGACAAGGTAAAGATGACTAGTGAGTTTTCCTAACTAGACTGTTGAGTTGGAAATTCTCACAAAAGGGACAATGACTAAAAAAAGGAATGATGATTAAGTCCAAGATAACCTAGTTCTGAAAGCAATGATTTTACAAATTGTGATGAGGTTAACCTAATCCAAAGTATGCAAAGATAAAAACCTAGGGTCAAGCTAATGCTAGAGATTATGATTATGAAGCCTAATGCATGCAACTAAAATTTGAAAGATTAATCCTATGGTCAAGAATACAAACTAATGGTTGAATGATAAAGATTTTGAGTAATTTCAAAGTTGGTTTTTGATAAAATCCTCTTGGAAAAAGTGTTTGACAATAGGCTGACAGTGTTTAGACTCAGATTTAGCTTTGAATCAATGTTTTGTTTTTGTCAGGAATATGCATCGTTTGAGACCTTGGATGCATCACATTATTTTGAATGTGTTTTGGTTTAAGTGAATGTGGCTCTAAAATTGAAAAATGCGACAGAGTTTGGCAGATGCAGTTCTGTGAGATTTAGATGCATTGCAACACAATCAAATGCAGTGTTTATGGAAGCAAATGTATTTTATCAAAGAAATTGCACCTCAAGGATTTTCAAATGCGTTTTAGGACAACATATGTGTTTTAGGACAGTAGATGTGTTTCAATAGTTGTGTTACAAGTTGTAAAAATTTATTTTTGTAATGTATTGAGAGAAAATTTGATCTATTAAAGGTCGAGTGTTTTGTCCAGAATTGTAAATGTGGTGAATACTGTTTGAAAATATAGCAAGAACTTTGACAAGCACAATGTTTTAGTGTAAGAAAACGCATGTAAGACAAGCACGATCCTAATAGGCCAAGGGTTTCTATATTTGCTATAGCCCACCCATATACCTTGGATTGGTGCTGAACACCTCTCCTTCTCGAGAGCGGATAGCTTAGAAGTTTGGTGGCACTAGCTCCCCTCCATGACACTCACTTCTACGGGCACACTAACTTAGGATTCTTGGGAAATCACTTCCCAAGAACTGCTATCTCTACTCAAGGGAGTTAGTAGTGAGTATCTTCAGGCATGATACTATACCCTACACTATACCAAGCAATGGCTGAAAATGGTTGGCTTCTAAAACAATAGGTGTCTAGTAAGGGCATCTGTTCAAGTGGCCACACATGGGGCGAGAGATTAATCACCAATTAGGTGGCACTCCAGCCTAAAGAGGTTATGCTCAATAGGGTTTATGGGAGTACTACTCTATCCATGTGACACATCCACACTCGTGGTACTTGAACTTTCCTCAAGCACCCATTTTATATCTCGACTAGAAGTGGCTTGACTTTAGCTTGTTATCGGTCGGGTCATCCCTTAAAGTGAGTACTTTTTCCCTTAAGGCAGGCCCATTTCTAGAAATAATAATCATTTCTCTTACACCCAGGATCACCCAAAAGTACAAGGGGAGAGGATACTTCGATTATTAAGTCTTAAGGGCTTACAACAAATAAAGTGGGTCTAGTTTTCTGATCACCAAGTTTTCAGAAGGTGAGAGCATAATCACCTACTACTTTCAAGCACAATCAAACACTTGCAAAGAAAGGTTCATTTTAGTGCACCAATGGAAATGTTCCTAAACTAAAAATCACAAACAGATGGTTTGAAAGATTAGTCTTTGACAAACGTAGCTACAAAATCACTTGTTAGTAGTTTGGATATATGTCTTTGACTCACAAGCACTGCAAACCCATATGTTAGTAATTTCAACAAATGCCTTTGACCCACAAGAATCCTAATGCCACACGCTGAAACTAGACATTAGCAACCAGAAAATCCTACTCTAAAGGATGCAAGAAAAATAGAAAATACTAAAATGATAGAAATGCAGCAATCTGAAAAGAAAAACCGAATACAAAAATTAAGCAAACAAATGTGTTACGACAGAGCATATGCGTCACAATAGTTTATCTCAGAGTTTACTAGCCGAATGCATTGTTTTGCAGACAAATGCATCAGAATCATGCAAATGTGTTATAATACCTGTCAAATCATCATGATTATGTTCAATGTGTCATTGGAGGTCACAAATGTGGTTCGATGTTTCAAATGCATTAATTTTTTTGTCTTATGTTTCGTGATGCAGTGAATGTTGTTCAATAGGATTCAAATGCATTGCTCAAAAACTTGTAGCTGCAAAACAGAAACAGAAAGTCGTATGAAAAAAAAATGCACAAAAAGATGTCGAGTTCACCAAATGTATCACTGGAAATTTTATGATTTCTATGTTAGAAGCAATAAAACCAAAACTCCAAAGAAGTAATAGAGTGCAAAGGAGAAAAAATGAAAATAAAATGAAACACAGTTACCCCAAATCTTCAATCTCCATGGTTGATCTCCATTACACCTTCTAGCTTGTTGTGAATAACGATTTTCTCTCAGATTTATGTGAGCAACCTAAGACTATGCCATGTCCTACACAAGTGTTTAAGGATTTTACTATGAAAAATGACTCTAAAATATGCAAAGTATGAGAGAAAATGATAGTAGAATGAGAGCCCAAAAATTCATGTGAATGCTTGAGAGAGCGAAAATTAATTTGAAATTTCCATTTAATAAGAAAAGGAAATTTCAAATGGACGGATGAGATCAAAAGGTGGATGGATGGACCAAATTGAAAGTTAAGACAAGACGGCTAAGAAAAGGAAGGGGAATCAAATTAATAATAGTCATTTGACCTTTGCATGCAAAAAGGCATCTTTTTGAATTAAAAATCATTTTAATTCAAAAAATGGAGAATCGAATGACAATAGGCAATAAATGCCCATCTTCAACCAAAATAAGGAAATTTGACCATTTGAAAGAAGTAATCATTTATTTATTTATTTAAAATGGGGAAAAGTGACATGTGGCCATAATTAAATAAATGAAAGAATTTATTTAATTAAAAGAAGAATATGCAAATTATTGACGTATTCAAATAAATAAAGAAGATTTATTTATTTAAATAATCTAGAAGAATTAGTGGACATAAATAATTAAATAAAATAAGTAGTTTATTTAATTATAGGGAGACATTAGATAATTAGCAACACATTTAAATAAATAAATAAAATTTATTTATTTAAATAATCAGGAAGAATAAAGAGACATGAATTAATTAAATAATTAAAAACTATTTAATTAATAGATGAAAAGTGGACCAAACAACATAATTAAATATTTTAATTATGCTAGGGTGAAAGTGGCGAGAAATAGAGCTTGTAGGCTTAGGTCAATTTTTAGTGTCTACAACAATCGTATGATAAATAAATTAAAATGCATGCAAAATCTATGTATAGGCATTGCATGAAATAGTTCATAACCATTCGGCAAAGAATAGATGTCGTCCATAATTTAAGATTCTTTGTAACCGAAACAAATGAATAAGTCAGGATTATTCAGTTACAAGTTCTAAAATTAGTATGGCAGTTTCAAACTATTATGGATAATGCCCGACATGCTTCTTAGAGATTCGAGCGGAGGATAGGTAGCTGTGAATTCTTCTAATGGTGGGTGGCTAATTTCTGGTAAAATATTTTCTACATACTCCTCCTTTAGGTGGAAATCAATGAAGGTGAGAAACATGAAGTTTTCTTTTTCCTTTTCAAGAGGAAGGAAACCAAATCTTGGAGAGATCGAGCAAAACTGTCAAAGTTCCAAGGGAAGATCGGTTTGAGAAGGGGGGGAGTTAAATATATCTATTCTTTAAACACTGGTTCCAGAAAATTTTGAGGGAAGAGGGTGATGGATGGAGGGGCATGTTGCTTGGAAAGATAGGAAGGGAAATGCATCTCATGGAGATCATAATGCTTTCGGGATAATTTAAAAATCACACCATTTCAATAATGACTCAATACTCCTAATATTTCAAACTTTGAGAGGATGGGTGGGGTCTCTTCATCAATCAAGGATTTCAGATGAATTAGAGAAGGAGGATGGAAGGAAAGAGGAGAAGAGGATCCGATGACAAGGGACTCAGAATGGGAAACATAATCTTCATTATCTATGGTTTTATAGAGGAAACACAACATAAACCATCGATGGTGGATGGATATCATAACGACTTACTAGTGAGGACTATAGGGCCATGGTATTCTATTGAACTGGTCTAGAATGAATATGTGGTCATGGATGCAGATAAAAATCCTTAGTTGTCATGGATATCGAAGGAAGCTTATAAAAATACTTCATCCAGTAATTAGTAGGTGCCACTTTTCTTAGTCAAACTTTTCTTCGAGGTATTTCCTCTTATCATTTAATTAATTTATTTTGGAAAGAAGATGAGATATGCTCCAATCTTAGATTCTCGTGTTTTCCATGCCCGAATTAATTCTAATTTCTTGCAAATGTAAAGTAATAGTTTTAACATGTTGCTTATGATTTATGCAAATGGTTCACCAGTATTCATATCGACTTGAGCATTTCTAGCTATAGGGTTTGACATATAAACCTTCTTGATTCATCTTGTGCATACTTTTCTTTGGCTTACCTTTAGATCAGATATAGATTGAGGCTCTTCCTAGTAACCTTCTCATCATCTTGTTCCTTATCTCTTTTGCTAACCTCATTTCATGAATGCAACAATGCAGCTTTACATGATGCTCATATTTATCTTCTTGTTGTCTGCATTGGTAAGAACGCTTGTGCTCCCATTTATCTTTAGATTTAACTCATTCTCATCTTATTAATTCCTCCTACCGTATTCATTATGGTTTGGGTTGATAATTTCTAAATCGTAATCAAGTGATCTAGTTCTGTGTATAGGTTGGTATATATATATATATTGTGAAAGATTCTACCAATTTGAATTTTGTATCATTAACAATTGATAACCGCATACTGTATGCCTTGAACAAAATAATTATTTTTGTATCAGTCTAAATCATGAGCTCTCTAGAAATGAGAATATCATCTATAATTTTGTAGGAAACTAACTCAGTGGATGCTTGGAAGAGCCATGTTCATCCCCTATATCATTTCCATTTAACTGATCTTCCAGCAATCTCATCATTCTTTTACCCTGTACATTTTGCTTGGTGATGTCACCACTACTCTCCTCTAATTGATGTCATCGTTGCTCCCATCTAACAGATGCCCTGGAGTTTCCTAAAACCCCTTCATTTACATCAGTCTTGGGTTTTTTTTTCACTTCCTCATCTTCATCTTCATCGTTTAATGAGTATGTAACAGCAATGTATACTTTGGAGCTAACCCCAAATTGCATTTTTGGGACTCTTATCTTTAACAACCTTGTATTCTTTTGTGCCCCTCTTGTTGTTCTTAATCCTCTGGAAGCGAATGTTTTCATGTTTATGTTGATGCTTTGTTATGTTGTCTTGTGTTGGTTATTTCATATGTTGGTTACATTTTATGTTGGTTATTCCTGTGCTAGAGGTTACCTTATGTGATTGTTGATCTTGTTGTGAAGTCTTGCAATCCTTGTTTTGTTTGATGGTAATCGTTGGGGTCCTTCTTGTCATCTCCTAGCATGGGGGGTGGGCCTTCGGGTCCATGTGGTCAAGTGGAACATGCTATGCACCCCATTGGGTCCCATGTTGTTTGTCAAGTTGTACATAGTTGAAGCTAGTTGCAAAGACTCCAAAGATATTTCAATATCAAAACTAGTCTTCATGATTTGTACTCACGCATTAAATTTATCTATTCCATGTTATCGTACCATTCCCATAGATGTTGGGAAGTACTATTGCGATGATGTAATCCTTGAGCATTGTAACTTCATGATATTAATGTATTTTCCATGTTCATGTATCTTATGGTTACTAGTATCTTTCATGTAATGTGAACATGTTGATACAAAAAGTAATACAGTCATGTAACCCCAAGGGACTTGTTATATGTTGTACATGTATAGTTTCATTTCATGTGATGTATGTTATTATGTTGCATTTTTTTACTTTAAAAAAAAAAATTGTTGGATAATTCTTAAATTTTTTTGTCTCCTTTGGGGTTATGTGGCAGGGCATTGCATTGAGCCTCCAAGCTTAGCATCTAGGTGCAATCCTTCATGACAAAAATTCTACTAGGAGAAAATGTAGATGGTAGTAAAATTCTACAAGCAGCTAGTCCTATAGAGGAGAAGGCTAAGCATGAGGTTACACCAAAGGATTACAGAATATCAAAATTTAACATAGAGAATTCATCACAAGAGTAGGGGATAGAGGAAATGAGGATGAACCTCAAAGCAACTACAACTTGTACGAAAAAAGAAAAGAAAAATAAAAAGGAATTAATAGAATGCATAACTCAAATACAAAGCCTTATTAGAGAAATAGCTCAACCAATCCAACCATTAGTAGATTTTCCTCCCAACCCAGTGTTGATGTCTAAGGAGTGAGTAGATGCAATTGAAAATCTAAGACAAAAAGAGAATTTTTTTGATAACTAGGTGGGAAACTCTATGCAATAGGGTGAAGAAGCTATAAGGGATGACATAGGAAAGTTAAAGGAAGCTTGTTGTTGGCTAAATAAGTCTAAAGGGTTAATGGATGAGTGTAAAGAACGCTTGGAGTAGAATGATATGGAAGTATGAAAAATGGAGTTTATTCAAAAGATAGACAACCAGTTATTGTTAGAAGAAAAGGCAGTGATAGAACAAGATGTTTTGAAATTAAAGACTTGGAAGCTACAATTGGATTCAGAGAAGGATTCACTTCTATAGTGGATAAAGGAGCTAGAAAAGGTGGTAGATAAAGGTGAAAATATGATGGACAAATATTTGGACCTTGTGGAAATGCTTATACAATAGATGTGTAATCAAGATGACTTGGGATAAGATGATGCTAAAGTGAAAGTCTTCAAGGACTTACTTAGTAAGGTAATTAATGACCCTATTTAGTCAATAAGTAAGGAAGCCATGGATGAAATGATCAAGACTCAAAACCACATAGTGAAATATGAGATTGATGTGATTCAGAGGAATGATGCCATAAATGTTGTAACTGAAGAGTATGCTTGCAAAATAGTTCTATTGGAAAATGGTGTAGAATATTCCTGAGGACATGAACAAGGTTTTTATGACTTTCAAATAATATAAGCTTAGGAAGGGAGGGGATGAACCTATAGAGGAAATTTTCAAGGATGAATAGTGGACATCAAAGTAAAAGAAGACATGGGTATTTGGCTTGCTTGAAAAATCACGATCTCTTCTTGACTTCTACTTGTAAGTATTTTTCCCAATAAATAAGTATGTAGATGCCAAAAGTTGGGTATTTTGAAAGGAAATTTTGGCATCTTGTTTTCACACTTTTTGAACACTAAAGGAACCCCATTATATTTTACCCAATATCTTCAAGTGTCAGGATGTCATCAACAAAAGTCAAAGTGTAAACCTTCCTTGTATCTTCAGGGACCATGAAAAATAACTTCTAAGTGCCACATATACCCTTGTGCCATGTGCTACATTTGATTGGATTTTTTTCTCTAAGCCATGTAATTTTTGTAATCAACAGATGCCTCATGTTCTATAAAAGGTAGGGAGTTGATCTTTTTAAAGGATTAGAGTTTATTGAAACAATTAGAATTAAAATTGGAACATCACCAATTTATGTGTATTTCATATTTTTTGATCAATTACAGTATAAAAACTTATATTTGTAGTAGATATTGATAATGCTAAGGTAAATGAAAGGTTATTCCAAATCTTTTATCTTGCATGATTGTATGTTGTTCATTCCTATCAAAAGATTCAATTAGTTACACTGGATTTTGGTGCATTTTGATGGTGAATGGTTCTTCTCTTTAAGGTCTTACATTATTTTGTATGTAGTTGTGAAGCATTTGGTGAAATAAAAAATAGTTGATGCTTTAGTTTATTTTTTCTCTATAAACGTGTGGATAATAACTAGGAGTTGTTAATTTGTTAAGCCCTATCTCTCTCAACTTTAATTTTCTTATAGTATAACTTTTAGCAGATTTCAATGAATAAAGTTTGAGAAATGATGCATGCTTTATTTGCTAAATTCTTCACATCATTGAATTTTCTAATTCAAATTATTTGATGAAAACTAGAAGGCCCCTTATGTTTAACAACAATTGCACAACGAACCCTGAGCAAACCTAGTGATTCAAGACTTGACATTCTCTAGCCTTAGGATAGCCAAGCTTCCTACCAAAAATTTGTGATTCTTTCAAGATAGATAAGTTTTGTTGTTTGAATAAAAAATATTTATCTACATGTTGTTGTGTGTGTAACAACCACATCAACACTAGGATTCTTAAGCATAGGATTTAGCTAATCCTTGGAGAAACCTAGAAAATCAATTGGAAACACTAATAGATTGGTCTCTGCTAGGTACATTCAAGACTAATTCATATTACATGCCCTAGTTGTTCTAGAATTATAAGGTTTTATTTACTCATTCTATCCAGTGGTCTAGATTTCAAAAAATTGAGTCGAGATTTGATTTTATCATCTATCAAACTAATTTTGAAGAAATATTGTTAATTTTTTGAAGTTAATTCAAAATACCTAATTTAAAATTACCCCCATTAATTTGGGTGGAAACTTTAAAGAACCTCTCAAAGGTCTCTTCTCGGGATGGAAGGAATAATGTATTTTTTCAAAGGTGACCCTACAAAGAAGCTCAAAGTAGAGTTGCCAAATAGAAACAAAACATGTAAAGAAAGAGATGCAAGTAAGTCAAATCCTACTTTTGGTAATCAGTTTATTTATTCAAGTAGTGATGATAGTTCTTCTAATCACCAGTTAGGTATGTAACTCATAGAGTTCTAGAGCTCAATGTGGAAAATATAAGGAATAAGGAACTCTAGTTAGGATCATAACAACAGGATTTTTCAGAAAGACATGAGAAAGAAAGAGATCAAATTCAAAGAGAATATGATTTCAGACATGGTTCTCTAAGTCAAAGTGTTGAAACAAATATTATTATTGTATAATCTATATTGGAATAGGTTTATGATAATCCTGCAATTTCAAAAAAAGCCCACTTTTCTTATCAAAATCCCACTACATCTAGTATGGCTCAACTTGCAACCACCAATACTCCTCAAGTTGTTCCATAGACCCCTATGTCTAGAAATATACTTCAGACTAAGGATAGTAGTATGGGCTGATTACACTTGATCCATGAAGAATTGAAGCATAATGAAACCACTAATACTCAATCTAAATGAGATCGATCAAATTGAAGTTAACTGGACATTCATTAAAACAAAGCATTCTAAATGTGAAAAACATTAAAATGTCTACCCTAACCCATTTGAAACTTATCCTGTTTTGGGAGTGGTGTCGTGTTGATGTGGAATGGCAACCCTTTCCCAATCTTGTGATCAATGAGCTTGTTTCAGTCAATTCTATTGAAGAGAATTGATGAAACAATTGTGAGATGTGCATAAAACATGGTTTTAATCTAAATGAACATGATGCAAAAGTGAATCTTACATTATTTGTGCTAAAATGATTCAGATATACAAATGCTAAGCTACTCTAAATGAGATTTAGAATAAAAATATTCAAACCCTAGTTATTTAATTAGACAAATGGATGCATTATGGAAGCCATTAATGGAAGCTAAGATATTGTGCAACTAATTTAAACTAAAATATGCTAAATTTGTGCCAAGTATGGGCCTTAATATGAGTGATTTCAATAGCATAAGTTTTCTCTGAAAAATATGGATCCATTTGTCTCCAAATAGTGAACTATTTATAGGAAAGCAAATTAGAAATGAAGGGTTGAGATTGAAAATGCTAATAAATGGTCAAGGATGGAAGAAATTGGAGGCATGGATCATGGATTCTCATTAATGGGTAAGAATGCAATATGAGATTTAATCAAGGGTTCTCATTCCTTCCAAACAAGCACACTTTTGACCTGTACAAGAGGCCGAAAGTTAACTTGCACAAGAAGTCCTAGGGTGCTGTATTTGATGTTAAGTGAGAATATTCCCTATTTTTAAATGATTGGAGAAGAGAGAAAATTCTTTGGAATATTCTCATGGGTGAGGAAAAGGATATTTTGAAAATTTAAAAAAAGTATAATTGTGTAAAAAGGGAGGGAATATTCCATTGCAAGTGGGGGGAATTGGTTTAATTAATAATTGTTAATTAAACATTGTTAATCATAAAATTAGGGGGATTTAGAATAATAAAGTAATATTCATTAAATTAAATGATTTAATGAATGGGGGAAAGGTGAAATGACATTTAATTAAATAACTTAGGGTTATTTAATTGAATAAGAAGACTTAGGGGATTAAATTAAATAGTTTAATTTATTT
>VDFB02000015.1:578845512-578987921 GCA_007258455.2 Sequoia sempervirens
AGTTTTAGTATACTTATGAGTGATTGAGGGCATCGAGATGACGCTCGTCTAGGAATTCTAGCTCATTTAGTTGAGGTATTCTATATTCTTCATTAGTGATCAAGTTTTGCAGTGACACTCACAATAATGGGAGCTCAACCTCAATAGGTAGAATGGCTTCTAATCCATAGACTAGGGAGAAAGGAATTGCACCTGTAGGCATGTAGATACTGGTTCGATAAGCCCAGAGAGTGGGATTTAACTATAGATGGTAGTCACTGCCAACTTCATTAACTATTTTCTTTAGGATTTTCAAAATGGTCTTGTTTGTAGCCTTAGCTTGATCATTGCCCTGGGGATAATACAAGGTAGAGAATTGGTGTTGGATATTGAATCTTTGACATAGCTCTTCTCTGTCTTGATTCTTGAAGGTTGTTCCATTGTTGGAGATAAGGGTTTGTAGAACACCATAATAGTAGATTAGGTAATTTAGGATAAACTTGGAATTTTCTTCCCTATTATGTACGTCATAGGAATGTCTTCAACCCACTTGGTAAAGTACTGAGTGGCTATTATGATAAACTTGTGGCCATTGGATGAGGTTGGAGTGATTTTTCCTATGAGGTCAAGCCCCCACTGAGAAAAAATCCAAGGTGTGATCATTGGTTGCAATTCCTAAGCTGAAGCATGAATCAAATCTCCAGGCTGTTGACACTAGAAACATTTCTACACATACTAATGAGCTTCTCTTTCCATAGTTGGCCAGTAGTACCCTGTCCTCAATAGTTTTTTAGCTAAAGAAATACCGCTAGAATGGGAACCACATATTCCATCATGAAATTTTTTTAAAGCAATCAAGGCTTCCTCTTGGTTAAAACATCATAGTAATGTTCCTTTGATGCTTTTGCAATAAAGGTTATCACCTAGGATCACGAATTGAGATGCCTTTTTGACAAAGGTCTTTTAAGGTTTGAGGTGATATCAGATGGAAGGATTCCTCTGCTTAGGTAGATAAATATGTCATCATACCATGGGGATCTAGGACCAACAATAAAACACACAAATTTAGATTTAGGGATTTTGAAATTTGGTATGAGAAGTTGTCTACCAAGAATTCACATTGAAGGATATTTTTTGGCATGTCTAACAATGATTTGATTGTTTCCATGATGTCTTCTACTCTGTTATTCATGCGAGGAGTTTGCTCAAAATTTATATCTATGAAAATTTCCTTGAGACTTTCCACCATCTTCTTGTAAGGGGTAAGCTTTTCATCTTTAGTTTGATAGTCATTGTTGACTTGGTTGATAACTAGCTGTGAGTCTCCATAGACTTCCATCTCTTGTATCTGCCACTTAATCACTATCCTTAGATCTGTGATTAGGGATTTGTACTCAAAAATGTTGATTGTACATGGGAATGATAGCATGTATGACTTTAGAATACAATCACCTTGAGGGGTAATGAAAATAATACCTACTCCTAATCCATGTTGGGTGAACAATCCATCAAAGTACATCTGCCATTGTTCTATGAGATTGATAAGGAACAATGATTCATCAGGGAATTCAAATATCAAGGGGTTCTTAGAATAGATAGGTGTGTCTGCTAGTTGGTATATGATCAATTTTCCTTTAATTTCCTTGTGCTCCACATACTTTATTTCAATTCAATGAAGATCATTACCCATTTGGCCATTCACCTAGTGAGATTTGCTTTAGATAATAGGTATTTTAATGAGTCGATCTTTGCAATAAGTTTTATTTGATGTGACAACATGTAGTGTCTAAATTTTTGTGAAGCAAAAAATACTTCCAAGCATGCTTTCTCAATGGGTGAATAGTTCATTTCACAACACACTAAGGTCCTATCGATGTAATAGATAGCCTATTCCTTTTTTTTCGTCATGTTGTGCTAGAAGAGCTCCTAGTGTTGTTGATGTTGTTGAGATATATAAGATCATTGGATTGTTTGGTATTGGTGGCATGATCACTGGAGGTTTCAATAGGTAGTCCTTGATCTACTAGAAAGCTTTATCACACTTCTCATCCCACTTGTAATTTATTCCTTTATGGAGAAGATGCAAAAAGGGGTGGATTTTATCTGATAGTTGTGCTATGAACCTTCTAATGGACTATAATTTTCCTTGGAATCCTCTCATCTGCTCCAGTGTTTTTGGTGGTTCCATGTCGAGGATGGATTTTACCCTTGCTAGATCAATTTCTATCCCTCTTTGTGAGATGATATAGCCAAGAAGTTTCCCTGGTGCAACCCCAAAGACACACTTTTTGGGAATCAACCGTACCATGTACTCTTCAAGTCTGTCAAAGATGGGTTCTAAGACTTCTATGTTCTCACTTCTTTTCTTTGATTTTCCCAAAATATCGTCTGCATAATCTTCAACTATTTTTTGGATAATTTCATGAAAGATGAGGGTCATTTCTCTTTGATAGGTTGCACCTACATTCTTTAACCTGAATGGCATTACGTTCTAGCAATATGTTCCCCATGGGAAAGTGAATGCAAGTTTGTGTTGATACTCCTTAGCGATCATGATTTGATTGTATCCTTAAAAACCATCCATGAGTGATAGAATTTCATGCCCAACTATTAATTCCATGATGATATTGATGTTAGGAAGAGAGAAATCATCCTTTGGACATGCCTTATTTAAGTCTCTAAAATTTGTGTAGATTTTGATGCCCCCAGTGGGTTTTAAGACTAGTACTAGGTTTGAAACCCACTCGGGATAATCTATTAGTTAGATGAATCCAATGTCAAGAAGCTTTTGTAACTCTAGTTTCACCAAGAGTTCTATTTGAGGGCGCATCTTCCTTAATTTTGGATTCATTGGCTTAGCTTCAAGGTAAAATACTAAGTGATGTACAACTACTTCTGGATCAAGCCCCATCATATTTGTGTATGACCATGTGAAGTTATCTCTTCATTATTTTAGGAATGCTACTAGTTTTTTTTGTTCTTCATCCAACAAGGATTCCACATAGAAAGTGATCTTGGGTGCTTCTTTTGTTCCCATGTTGACTAGAGTTTCCTTTTCTTCTAGCACTACTAACTTATTGAGATGCATCACACTAAGGGGGAGATTGAATCCCTCATCCTTGGGTGCCTCTGAGAGGTTTTCACCCTTAGATACATCCTTTATTTTTACTATTTTAGGATCAGAGAGTGCCACAATGTGGTTTTCACTCAAGGATCTACATGTTAGTTGCATTTCATCAATTTTGTGACTGAAGGACTCAATCATCTCCCCATAGTATGCCCTTATGTATAGCTCTATGTCAAAACCTACCTTATGATATTCCCATGGTAATTTGTCATGGAGTCCCATGAATTCCAAGATTGCTTCATTGTTTTCGAATAAATCAAGAATAGGTGGTTCTTGTTGGTCCATTTCAATGAGTTGTGGGTATAGTAGGCATATTTCAGTCAATTGATTGCTTAGAGCAAAGGATGTAATGGATATCATGAAGAGGGAGTTATTTTAAAATAGGTTATCAACATCAAGGGAAAGTCATCTAAGGTTGTGTCATGCAATGTAGGTAACCAAGAGGAAACCCCATCTCATTTAGCGGAAGTAACTTTTTCCAATGAGGGTGACCTTGCTAGTAGTACAACATAGGCCAAGATTCTTTAGTCATTTCTCAAGAATGATAGGGTCTATCATGCCATTTTCATTCTGTCTTAGTTTCTCATTCTTATTATAGCCCCATCCCTTCATTAGTTGTAATCCTTTGTTGTTATCTTCCATGGGAAGAACAGGGACAAGTTGTTCATCTTAATAGAGCAATTTAGAGACATCTTCCTCATTGATATCTTCTTGATTTAGGTCCCCCCACTTGGTGAAGGTGGTAGCTTCCATCTTTATTGTTTTGGGCTCTTTAGTGCTAGATGTGGGTTTCCCATGGGATTGAAGAGAAAGAGGTAGCTCTCCTAAGATACAAGTATTATTCATTATCTTATAGTTTCCACAACCATCATCTTGGATCATAGCTTTGATGTCGGGTATACTCTGCATAATGGACATTTTTATTTTTGAATTTGATGCAAGGGATGATGGTTCAACAAATGAGGTAGAAGGTCTAGGCCCTTCCTCATTCTTTGGTATTTGGAGGATCTTATAGAACTTTTCCTCGAGATTCTTGTAGTAGTAAAAAGGCTTGGGATCTCCATGGATGGTAATTTCTATGCCCTCAAAAAGAAACTTTACACATTGATGATAGGTCAAGGCTATAGATTTTAGGGCATGGATCCATGGTTGACCAAGTAGGATGTTATAGGGGAGATCAAGGTCTAAAACTTGGCATGAATTTTCTGCAATGATGGGTCCCACTTGGATGGGTAGTGCAATGATACCTTGTGATACCTACTCTTGGTCATCATGTGCTCTTATAGTGGTACTCTCTTCTTTCCCAATAGTATCCTTTGAGTAGCCCATATTTTTTATCAATTGAAGGGTGAAAATGTTCATACCAACACCTCCATCTACTAAGACTATTTTGACCTTGTTCTTATGAACGACAACCTCAAGATGTAAAGTGCAGTTATGAGATGGTTGTGATGGTAGGTATTGTTCTGAGAAGGTAACAGATGATTAGCGATATGCCCTACCATAGCTTGAAATTGATTTGTATCAATATCCTCGAGGAGGATTGATTTTGATAAATCTTTCTCCAAGATTCCCCTATGTGCAGGGGATAGCCTTAATAGTTCCAAGATTTATATCTATGTGGGGGTCTTCTTAAGCTGATCTAAGATATTTTACTTGTTGGGATTTGATGTTGGAAAAGTAGGTTGTGTCCTAGATTGAGATGGGACTCTCCTTGGATGGTAATTTTTCCATGCCACATGGTGACTCCACACTCTGCACTAGACATTTTGATGGTCACAATGGTAATGATGCTATCACAGGAAGCAACCACATTGGAATAGGTATGTTGCACATTTTTGTAATCCTTATATTTTCCAATATTGTTTTCTTTGTTATTATCTAGCATAGGGTTCTTGTATATCTTAATATCCCAATTCCTAGGTGGTACCTCAACAGATATGGTGTTTTTTCTATGAGGTCTTGGATAATATTCTTGAGCCTCATGTAGTTTTTTGTTTTGTGTCCTTTGATTTTGTGAAAGTCACAAAGATCATTCTTGTTGTACCAGGATGGTTTCTCTTTTGGTTCTTGCTAGTTTTCAAAGTTAGGAAGAATTATCAGGCTTGACTCTACAAACTTCTTCATGATAGTCTCGATAGGTGTGCTTGCATTTAGGATAATTGTTCTTGTTAGGGGTTTTCCTATGTTGTATCTTGGTGTTGCTAATATGATTGTTTTGAGGAGGTGTTGTTTGTTGCATAGCTGGTTGAGTGTTAGCAACGTGATTGTTGTTTGGTCTAGGAGCACTTAGGACCATCTTAGCATCTACCACACCATCATTTGTTATGTTCTTATTCTTATCCCATACACGAGGCTTGTCATTTGAACTAGTTGATGAATGATGGTCTTTGTAAGCTTGAGTATTCCCCTGTGAGATTAGAGCTCTCTTGATGTTAAGGGCTCTAGGGAAAAGCTTGTCATAAGAGGTGATGCATTGCATTTTCAAGTGAAAGGATAGATTTGGATCTAGATTTTCTATGATTATTCCCACTTGTTGTTCATTGGGAAGAGGCCATTTTATTTTATTAGATCTTTGTCTCCACTGTTGTAAGAAATTAGTGAAATATTCTCCCTTTTTTTGTCTGAGAGTGTACAACTCTTCTAGACTTACATCTATGTCAAGATTAAAGGAGAAGTGATCTATGAATTTATCAGTGAAATATTTCTTGTAAATTTTTGATAACAGGAGGCAGTTGAGAAAACCAATCCATTGTAGGACCTATTAAACTTCAAGGGAAGAGATGCATTAAAGAAGAATCCTTGTAGGCCACCTCCATACACATAATGTTAAACTCTTTGAGATGGTCCATAGGACTTCATCTCCCTTTGTATTTATTTAATTTTGGGATTTCAAAGTTGAGAGGGAATGGTACCATTGTGATGTTTCGATCAAATGGAAATGGTCATAGATTCTTTGTATGAGGCTTCTTTATCTTTCCCACTCAAAGATCCTACATTTCTTGGGATAGCGTCTTAAATTGTGATGCTATATCCTCTTGTAGGTTTGGTGGAGGAACATATGGTTGGATGATAGATGAGTTGTAAGCGGGATTTTGATATGATGATGCAATGTATGGGGAGTATGGTGGTGTAAGATTCTATGAAGGTGATTGCGGTGTTGATGTATATATTCCTAACACGTTTGTATTGATGATGTTCTATTGAGGATTACAAAATGAACTTGGTTTTTGTTGTTGGGAATACTATTGAGCTAGTAAGGATTGTTGTTGTTGTTGTGCCATAAGGGCTTGTTGTTGGGCTTGTTGTTTTTGTTGTGCCACTAAGGCTTGTTGATGGGCATCTTATTGTTGTTGTGCCACTAAGGCTTTCTGTTGGGCCTGTTGTTGTTGGTCTGTTGCTAAGGATGCTTGATGGGATCAATGTTGTTGATGGGCTAAGGCTGCTTGTTGTGCTGCTAAGGTTGTTTGTTGTTGTTGATGTTGTTGTGCTACTTATTGTACCGCTAAGGCTGCTTCTTGTTGTTGTTGTTGTGTTGCTTTTTGTTGTTGTTGTTGTTGTTTTTGTTGTTGTTGTTGTTTTGTTACTAAGGATACTTGTCATTGTTGATGTTTTTGTAATACTTCTTGTTGTTGTTGTTGGATGGCTTGCAACTAAGCTTGTTGTGCTTGTTGTAAGGCTAAGGCATGTGTTTGCAATGTATGATTAGTTGGTTGTTGGGACATCTATGATGGATTGTGGGTGTTGATGTTTTGAGTGGGTAGCAGATTGGTGATAAGAGGTTGTGGATTCCCTTGGTTTAACATTCCTTGTAAGATGGTGGATTGGGGTGGAGGAATGTAAGTTTGAGGTCCCATTTTATTTTGCAAGGTAAAGGGGACCATAGGGAATGATGAGGATGATGCCATTAGATATTGTGATGGTAATGGCACACTAGGACCTTGAGTCCATTGATTAAAAATATTTCCTTGTCCATGTCTTGATGATTTCCTTGTACTAGAGACGTAAACAAGGTATTACCTAGGTTGATGGGATTCGTGATCAAGGGATTGTTTTGAGATGGATTGATAATGGATGGGGTGGATGTGTTTTTTTGAAACCAAGGGTATGAATGAACCAATGGGAGGATTGGGTAAAGATGTCCCTATTTGCATTAAGGTTTGACTTTGCGGTATGGTATTGACATGCCCTTTTGGATCTACTTGTGATACTTGGTCTACATCACTTTGTGTGATGGTGGGAACACTTGTGGTACTCGCAGGTATGGATGAAGAGGGGTGTCCTCAATATGTGGAGGTTTTTATGGATTAATGAAGTTTGAGAGGTTTATATGGTTGTTTAGGATCTTTGAGAATGGGAAGAGCACCAAAGGTAGGTTTCCAAGTGGTTGTTTGAGATGGGGGATTGGTATCGAGGGTACCCACAAGTGTGTTGTTTTCAAATGGAATAGTTAGACCAAAGTATTTGGTAAGGATAGTTGCAAGACTAGGAGTGGATGTTCGATTTATCCCTAGTGATGGAGTTGTGAAGCCTTGTGTCAAATTTTGTGCAACAAATGATGGGGAAATTGGAGTTGTGTTTTCAAAGGCTTGATGTTCCATGATTTCCTCCCTAGTAAGTTCAAATGGATTGTTTGTGATGTCTTCTATCTCATATGGTCCTAATGGAGATGATGGTTGTTGTGATGGGGTAACTTGACTTCTCGGATAAAATTCTAGAGGATTTGGATCACTTGAGGTAAATTTGACTTTGGTTTTCTCCATGATTCTCTTGTATTGTGACCTTGTCTTTACCATAAATTTTGGATCACCTTTGGGAGAGATGTGATTAGATTTGTAATGTTTGAACTATCTAATTGACTCAAATCTAGGTAAAAGAGATGCTCTAAGTACTTTTGGAGCAATGATTATAATGGGGGATGAAAAGGTGGATGATGTAGAAAGTGATCTTTGCAAATGTTTTGGGACAACACTTTTGACTTGAGTTTGATGTTTTTGATGTTAGGATAAAGGATGTTTATGAACTTGGAAATATTTAGGGTAGACTCATGACCTTCAAGATAAACTAGTTCAAAGATGATAACTAACTCAACTAAGTGCATGGAACAGGATACATTTCACATACAAATAGCTAAGTTAGGGGTTGGTTTAATAGATGTTCAAGTCAAAAATTGTTGGTGAAGTGAAGGATGAAATTTGATGGAGGGGTGAATGAAGTGTTTGACCCAATGTTGACTTAAAGTGAACCTTTGTTTGATAAGACCAAGGTAGTGAGAAAAATTCTAGACCTCTAAAGTTTTCAAATCCTAAAGACCCAATGTTTTAAATAGGTTGATTATCATGAAAAAGACTTGGGTTTTGACCTATAAAGAATGTATACATGTCTGGATGTTTCCTTAGTCCACGTTCATAAAAGTTTATTAACAACTTGTTTCTATTTTGGTAGAGTTCCAAAATGTGGTTTTTAATTTCTTTTGAATTGTGATGTATAAGTTTGAAGTGGCAACCTATAGACCTTTTCTAGGGGATTCTGATTTTGCGCGAGATCATTTAGAGAAGTCTAATTCTATGGAAGAAAAGAGGATATTTATTTCCATGCAGGTGGTGGTAATAGGGGTCTTCCAGCCTTAATACTAGCTTGTTTCTCTTCTTAATCTATGACATTTTTTGTGTTTCTCTATCGGGTTGGTGTTTCTTTTGTTTCAAAAGTGAAGCTTCTCAAACTGCTAATTATATCAGTTTGTTCTCCTTCAATGAGTTCAAAGTTTGGTTGAATAATAACAAGTGTAAGATTAGGTTGTTCAATAGGAGCAATCGATCTCCAAATAGTCATGTGAGGTTCAATTTTTCAAGTTTATCTTGCTTAATGAGTTTCTTTTACCACAAACACTTGTCTTGATTATGTTTTCAAACTAAATGTTTATGTCAAAACATCATAATTATCGCAATGTCCATTTTGTAAAAAATTATGAGGTTGAAGCCATAATTACCTATGTTGTCTCTAGAAAATATGGATTGCGATATAAATGAATATTTTTAGAAATCTCTAAGGATAGAAATCCTTAAGACAAGTAGTAATATCAAGGCTATTTCAAAAGGTATCCATATTTAGGCCAAAGTGTTTGTAATTTTGAGGAAGATTGTGAATGTTTTTTTTGTATTGTTTTGGAACCAAGCAATGTATTAGACTGACTCATAATTATTTACAATCCCAGGTTGAAATCACCATACTTATTGAGTCCTGACTCAGATTTCTCCAAACACTAAGTCATTGTGAATAGTTAGAGACTTGGTGACACTAGCTCCCCTCCATGTCGCACACTTCTCGAGACTACGAAATTTCAAAATCTTGAATATCCTAAGATTCTAAGTATTTTTCTATTTGAACAATGAATAGTTCAAATGTGGGGTGGCTTCAGAATGACTGTTCTTGCACCAACAAGCATTAAGTATTTTTGGCAACTAAACAATGGTTCTTAGTAACAAACTGAGAACACCCAACTATATATACACCTGCTTTTCCACTTAAGGTATGTTACTAGGTGCAGTATGTTATACAATCTAGGATAGAAGGTACTTTCTCATGATTTCACAACCTTTAATATAGCCCACCAGTAAACATGCTTGCAAGAACTTTCCTATGAGTTTCCCGTTGTGGGGTGTATCTCATAGTAAGTCCTCTCTTAAGGGTGACACAAATCATAAAAGTGTACTTAAGTATTTTTATTCACCCAAGATTGCACAAAGCACAAGGGGATTGGATACGTACTAAAGTGCACACAAATAGCGAAGTACACTTGGAGTGTTTCTCTTCACCCAAGATCGCATAAAGTGTAAGGGGATTGGATATACACTACAAGTGTGTCACAGCAAAGCAAACACTCATTAATTTTACTGACTAAAGCTAAGATGAATTAATTTTATTCACCAAATGAAATGTTAAGTCACCTTGTTCAATTTTAAAACCCAAAAGACAATGATAAAATAAGGGTTCAATTTTAGTCCTATTTGAGAGTTTGTTTTAAACCCAAATGAAAATTAGTGAGATCCTAGAGGATAAAGTAAAAATTATAAGAAATTGGGTTATAATTGCCCCAAAGCATCAAACACTTGTTACAATCATAAGATCTTCAGATGAAAATGCTTCTTCACTTTAGCTTCATGTCGTTCAATCCTGTAAAACCTTGTTAGTCTAAAAGCCAAAACAACGTTAGAGGCATGTTAGTAATCTGATAAATCAAAAAAATTAAAACACATGCTAAAAAGAAATTGTTAAATTTATTACCAAAGTTGGGTGTCTCTATTCATGATAGTGTCGCTCTCGTGAACTAGAGTGTTGCTCTGGTGAATTTGGGTGTCACTCTACAAAGAAAACAATGATGATGATAGTGTCGCTATTTGGTTAGGTGTCATCATTTGTAAATCATTGATACCTCTAAAAAGTATTAGTTTCACTATTTGTTTAATCAACGTCAGTGTATTTAATAGGTGTCATTCTATGGTGATGCCCTACAAAGGCATCATTGAAATTGTTTTGGGTGTCACTCTTTCCTACAAAAGTAAAAACAAATGAAATTGAGATAGAAATTGATTAAATTTGATTGTCTTGGCCCTCCTAGTGCCAGAATGTGACTGAGAATATTAGTATGGGTTGATTATGCTTGATCCATAAATAATCGAAGCATAACAAAGCCATTAATACTCAATCTAAACAAGATAAATTAAATTGAAGTTAACTAGGCATTCATTAAAATAAAGCATTCTAAATGTGAAAAACATTAAAATATCTACCCTAGCCCATTTGAAACTTATCCCGTTTTTGGAGTGGTCTCGTGTTGATGTGAAGCAATGAACCTTTCCCAATCTCGTGATCAATGAGCTTGTTTCAATCAATTCTATTGAAGAGAATCGATGAAATGGTTGTGAGGTGTGCATAAAACATGGTTTTAATCTAAATGAACATGATGCAAAATCTAATCTAACATGATTTATGCTAAAATGATTCAGCTATGCAAATGCTAAGCTACTCTAAATGAAATTTAGACTAAAAAGATTCAAACCCTAGTTATCTAATTAGCTAAATGGATGCATTATGGAAGCCATTAATGGAAGATAAGATATTGTGCAACTAATTTAAACTAAAATATGCTAAATTTGTGCAAAGTATCAGTGTGAATGTGAGTGATTTCAACAGCATAAGTTTTCTCTGAAAAATATGGATCCATTTGTCTCCAAATAGTGAACTATTTATAGGAAAGAAAATGAGAAATGACAGGATGAGATTGAAAAGGCTAACCAATAGTCAAGGATGGAAGAAATTGGAGGCATGGATCATGGATTCTCATCAACAATTGAGAATACAAGATTATATTTAATCAAGGGTTCTCATTCCTTCCAAACAAGCACACTTTTGACCTATACAAGAGGTCAAAAGTTAACTTGCACAAGAAGTCACAAGTTAACTTGCATTTGAAGTTAAGTGAGAATATTCCCTTTTTTAAATGATTGGAGGAGAGAGAATATTCTTTGGAATATTCTCATGGGTGAGGAAAAGGATATTTTGAAATTTTAAATAGTGTTTAATTGTGCAAAAAGGGAGGGAATATTCCATGGGAATATTCCCTTACAAGTGGGAGGAATTAGATTAATTAATAATTGTTAATTAAACAATGTTAATCATACAATTAGGAAATTTAGAAGAATAAAGTGATATTCATTAAATTAAATGATTTAATGAATGGAGGAAAGGTGAAATGGCATTTAATTAAATAACTTAGGGTTATTTAATTAAATAAGAATACTTAGGGAATTAAATTAAATAGTTTGATTTATTTAATTTAATGAGATGAAATGTTAGCGTGAAAGGGGGGATTAACCCAATTGAATGAATTAGGTTAATAGAGGTAAATGATGCAATTAATTAAATAGTCGGGCTAATTTAATCAATTAAGGAAAAAGAGGATGGGTTTGAGAGAAAACGATGTGAGTATACCTGATTCGAGTGTATGATATCATTCAAAACATTTTTTTAGTGTCTACAGAAATAAATGAATGATCTCTAGTTAGAATTAAATATAATAGAGGAAATAAAAATTAGGGAAGCTATGAAAATGAGAGATGATATGAAAAAATGATAGAAGGTATGAAAGCCTCCTATAATTCTTGTGGTACTTCAGTATCAACACCCCAAAATCTTGTTGTCCACATAGTATTTTTTTGAATGCCCCTCTTAGTAATTCATGTTAATGTCTGGAGTAATCCTATAGTGACTAACACATTTCCATTCAATCCTAGTTTGAATGTTGCATCACAAGCCTTTCCTAATACAAGTGTTGCAGCAAGTATTCCTTGAAGAGGCTCTAATCTTTCTACCTCAAAACAAAACAATTTGGGTATATATTCAATGCCTACAAATTATGGTGTTTCAACAAATCCTCAAGTAAACTATACTCAAAATTATCAGATTTAGTAAAATAATTAGAAACATGGTACTAGTATGAGAAGAATACCCAACAACAATATGTGGGGAAAAACATGGGAGAGAGAAATTATGTACCAAACAGCCAAGGATATAATCAAATGGGTTCTCAAATGTAATATCCCCCACAAAACCTAGGTGGTTAGAATGTCCCCATGTATCAAAATCAAAATATCCCACAGAATGTTCCTATAAACCAAAATTTTCAACCAAACCTAAAATAGGAAATTTTCAAGGAAGAGGGATTTTACAAATGGAAAGATATAGACAATTATATTTTTGTGGTATTCCTGGATACCCCAATCAAATTTTTAATGAAGGTCATATCTAGCTAGATTTTTTGGAAATGATGTTGTGACTAGTGAAGAACATCTCAAAACATTTTTAAATCTAATGGATTATTTTGAGGTGGAAGAAAGGATGTGGTAATGAATATTTTTATGCAATCCTTGATAGGTGAAGCCAAATATTGGTATAGAAATCTACCAGATGCAAGCATAAGATCATGGGATGATTTCAAAAGATTGTTCAAAGAAAAGTATGGGAAAAAGACTTACCCAAGATTTGTCATAAATTAGTTTACTATCATTAGAAAAGGCTCTCATGAATCAGTGTTAGAATTCAAAGTTAGATTCAATAGTTTGTTCAATAAGATTCCACCATACATGAGGCCTAATGAATTTATGTTCCTAGTTCTATATTGTTATGCATATAAACCAAAGATGGGTTATGAGTCAAGGGATAAGAATCCTCAATCACTAAGAGATGCTTTTAAAATTTCTACTCACATTGAAAATAGAAAAGCATCAAGAAAAGTGAACAAAAGAGATGATGTCAAAATCTTGCAAAGTTTGAAAGGTCATCAAAATAAACCATCCACTTTTGAAGAAAAATTGGATAAGGTAATGAGTGCCCTTAAATATATTATCTACAAGGAAGTTAAAAATGAGAAAGCATTAGCACATGATAGATAAAATTACCAAAATCAAGATCAAATTATGAGATTATCAAATCAACCTTACAATACTACTTGGAAAAATCATAAACCAGTGCAACAAAATCAAAGAGGTGCAACAAGTAGGGAAACTTAAAATCTCCTCAAGAGGCTAGGTGTAAATGTGATGGAAGATAATTTATGGTGTTTGGTATGTTAATTACCTCACTCACCTTCATAGTGTGTGGTAGCACAATCATTTGATGAACTTGCAATACCATGTGATGACTACAATGATGATCATTATGCAAAAAACCAAGGTATAAATTTATGTTCTCAACAATGTTGCATTTAAAGAACAAGGAGTATTACTCCTCAGAAGAAGGATTAGAGCTTGATGTTGATGATTTGAGATATATGAAGAATAAATATCATCAGTGATTTTTTTCTGATGATAAAATTCAAGAATATGATCACTCTATATATTGTTTTGAGTCATCAAGATATAATGTCAAGTTAATAAGACCATTGGATGAAGAAATTCAAGATTTGACCCCATGCTGCTATTGCATAGGTCAAAGATAATTACAATTTAAAAAGTAAAGGAAACAATGATGGTTAAGGAAAAGACGATAACCTTTTTATTAAAGAATGTGAAAGTCAACAAGAGAATCAAGGGCATGTATGGAAAAATGGAACCACTATGTGAAAAGGAAAAATAATAAAAGACAAACAAAAGGGTTCTTAGTTGTCTGTTGGCCAAGTTGTGTCTCCACTTATCAAAGCTAAGTACTAGAAGTAGAAGATGGAGGAAGAAAAGGCTAATGTTAAGAATTCTCAGAGAGAGAGCATTCAAAATAAAGAAGAAAAGGTCAGTAATCATGTTTCATCCAACAATTTGGCTCCAAATATGCCTAATTATGCTCTTATTGATATGACACAAATCTTATCACAAATTAATATTTTTGTCCCACTATCAAGGAGATGTTGAGAATAGATTAACATAAAGATAAGGCCTTGGATTTGATCACTAGTACTTCAAAATTTCTTGTTGAGGGCAAGAGGGTTAGTTTTTGATTGGAAAAGGAACAAAAGGAAAAATAAATAAAGACAAATGGTATGTGTATAGAAATTCTTGAAGTTTACTTAGGCACAATTGGGACTAAGTGTCCCTCCCAAGTTGATATGTTCTATGTATCCTTGCTAATAAGTGAAAAATTGATAAAAGAAATTTGCATGATTCATTTTGGAACCTTTATAAATGTGATGCCTCTAAACATAATGAATCACTTAGGACTACAAGTAACTAATATGGAATATGCTTTGCAATGGACTCAAGAGGGGTCCCAGTAATTGGAATTATAAAGGACCTTGAGTTCAGACTTGTTGCATATCTAGAAAAGGACTTCAAAATGAATGTGATAGTTGTTGACATACCAACTCATTATGGAATGTTGTTATCAATAAAATGGGTTGTAACAATAGGTGGAAGTATGCATTTGGATCTATCATATGCCATGATTCATATAAATTCAAAACACGTAAAGTTAAACAAAGAAAGAAGATCTCTAAGCTTAGTTGAGGACATTGAGTGTGATGAATAGATCTACTTTATGGATATTAATATTGAAAACTTTAAAATTGATGCTCCTCAAGTAGAAACATAAAATAACAAACCATTGGTTAAATAAATTAAGGAGTTCAAGAAAGAGATCAACTTATGGTTGATGTTATTTGATGGTGCTAGCTCAAAAGATAGAGTAGAATTTGGGGTGATTTTAATATCATCAAGTCTTTTAATACTCATTTTCATTAAAATTTGAATACACAAAAAATGTAGCAATGTATGAAGCACCATTTCTAGGACTTAACATGGAAATCAAGCATGGAATTAAGGAACTAAGAGTTTTAGAAGACTTAGAATTAGTAGTGTCTCAAGTAAGAGAAAAGTATGCTTTAAAGAATAAAATATTAAAATAGTATAAATTTGTAGAGTGGGATGTTGTAGAAATGTTTGATGCATTTTATATAGAATGGATTGAAAGATCAAATAATGTTATGGCTGAATTCTTGACTAGTGTTGCAGTATGTCCAAATAATATAACTTTTTCTGGTATATCTACCATCAGTACCTAATAATGGTTGTAATAAGAAATTTTTTAGTGATGATAAGGATTTGTTAAAATGTATCTATTGTATTGAAGAATACCACAATCAAGAGATAGATTTTAGAACCTATAGAAATTTTGGATGGAAAAGAGACACTATTTCGGAATTAGGTTATTCAATTGAAGACCAACAATATCCCAAAAGGATTGGTTTCCTTAGAAAGAGATTTTGATAACTTAGATAGGTATATAGATAAATCAAACCCTATCCATGTGAATGAATTAGAAGAAATAAATTTAGGATCAAAAGCATTACCTAAGAAAGTTTACATTGAAAGAAAATTGGATCCCAATGTTAGACTTATTCTTATATCTTTGCTAAGAAAATATAGGTATGTCTTTGCTTGGTCTTACAATGACTTAAAGGCCTATAGGAAGGCTCTATTTCAACATGATATTCCTTTGAGAATTGATTCCAAAAATTTTAGATATAAGCATAGACCTATTAACCCAACATTAGCACCAAAGATGCAATAGGAATTGATGAAGTTTAAAGAGGGTGGAAACATAAAACCAATTAGACATTCCACATGGGTATCCAATTTGGTGCCAATAAGAAAGAATGGAGATATAATATTGTGTGTTGATTCTAGGAATTTGAATATATTTTCATTAAAAGATAATTATCCCCTACCAAATATGGAAGCAATGCTACAAAATTGATTGGATGTGAGCTACTATCTATGATGGATGGTTTCTCAAGTTATAATCATGTGGTAGTGAAAGAATCAGAACAATATAAAAATTCCATGCAAGAGAAAATTTTTAGAGAGCCATGTGTTGGTTTTTTTTGTGTTATAAGCTCCAATTGATTCCTAGAAACAACCTAAATAAATGGCCAATTCTTATGCTTGATTGTTCTAAGGGTTGGATAATTAACAAGAGAAGGATTTAGATAATTCTATCCTCTATACTTCATGCTCTACAAAACATAGGAGGGTAATCCTATGCATTATCAACTAATATTTCATATAATTTATATCAAATATTGATGTAAACAAATATGTTCTCTCTTATTGGTCAAGAATTACGAATGAACACTTCAAAGGGCTAGATTCTTGGAGTTCTTATGTATTTTATACTAGAGAAAATGTGAATAATATTATGAAATAAATAATACTTGAAAGGGAAAAAAAAATTTAAAATTTGATTACCATGAAAAGCATAACCAAAACCTTTTCTTAGATGGGTGCCTTAGACCTAGGCCACAGAGTCAAGATAAATACAATTGAAAACCTACATAATAGTATTCATTCTAACTTCATTAAATCTTAATGATAATGCCTTACACAATCATCCCTTCAAAATTCTATAATGAATTCTACTTAGCAATCCTTGAACATACCCAAAGAATTCAAAATTTATTATAAAGAAAATCAATTTACTCCTTGATTAAAAGCCATGGAAGAAACATTCATTCACATAAAGACTATATAGATGAATAGAAAAATATCCTTGATCAATTTTTATTCATAAATCATAAAGATATGTACATTTAGGAGATAATTTCTTGTCAAATTTTCATTGTATTTGATATAATGAGCTTGTACTATCATACAAAATTATAAATTACATTGACATCCTTTCCTATCAAATCCTAGAATGGACATATACAAACTGAAATACAAAAGTGATTTTCTTACAAAGTTTTCAAGATCCTTTTCAAAATAGCCCTAAAATCCCTTTTATAAACACATGGGAACAAACAAGATTCGGGCCATGGAAAAATGTCACATTTTCATTTGACAATATTGTCCTTTAAGGATCAGAGAAAAGTAAGTTACAACCGCCCCATGGGGAAAGGAAAATATCATATTATAAGACAAAACAATTGCATGCCATTGAAGAAGATTCTTTTTTTATCCCAAAATGATGAAATAATAGAGGTAGAAGTACATGTACTATTTTGCACCATTCCATCACCTTTTACAATTCCAAAAACATCTAGGGAGAAAGTTTAGTAGGCCATAAAAGATAAAATAGGCCTTATCTTCTACAAAAATACAAGAAGAGCATGGGATATATCTTTATTCAACATAATTCTCAACCCATGAACTATAATCATCTTCTATAGGCCAATTAAAATCCAAGAGATTTTTCACCTTGCTATTGTGCACATTGTACCTTGCATCTATGAGAGCTCTGGGCTCTTCTGCAAAATTTTTTAGATTAGCCCCCAACTTAAATAATTCATCAATTGAATTTTTTAGGAGAGCTAACTCTAGCTTTCAATCTTTGTAAACATATGATGAAAATTATGGAATGGTTCCTACCAAATCAACCTTTGAAACATCCAAAGGTTTGATTGATCCCAAATCATTCATTTCCTTAAGCATTATTCCTTTCTCCACACCTTCAAACATTTTTAATTATGAATTAGACTACATATACATTTTTGTTTGAAAGATAGAAACCTCCCCCAATAATTCAATCTTTTTATGAATTTGTTCCAAATTATTAGGGGCACTCTCATCAAAAAGATGTTGTCTTTATCATCTCCTTTATTGAAGTGGCCCTGAGGATCAACTTTCTCAACACATCTTGGAAGCTAGTTTGTATTTTCTTATGCTTAGCATCGGCCTTATGCAATTGATCAGAGGCACTCGAAGATTTCTCAATATTTTGTAATACACATGACAATTTGAGACATAATAGGTCATCAGTAATATTAGTAGATACATTTTTAACCTCCTCTTTGGCCTTCTTCTTATTTTACTTTATTTTCTTCAATTGTTCCTTCAATTCTTTAATCCTTAGAGATATATTTTCTCTATCTCCAGCTAAGAATTTAGATCATATGGATGGAGGAGGTGGTGGAGCTGCAATATGAGGTGGTGGAATCCTAGCAATCACTTTATTGTATTTTTCTTGCCACTTTAAATTCTTAGCATGTAAGGATTCATATACTTCCTCTTACTTTTTGGTACTCTTTACACTAAACATAGCTATATGGAAAACCAATCATGTTGCCTATGGTTGAGGTATCTAAATTCATTTTAATGATCACATTTCCTATGATATCTTCTAATAAAATGGCTACCCTTGGCTTATTTGTGGCAGGGGCCATTTCCCATATAGCCAGTGTTTGGAAACTAAGGCTAAAGCCATATCCAAAGTATAATTGTTTTTCCTTCTCATCAAATTTGAAAGCCCCTTCATCCTAATTCCTTATTGTGTCAAGGGAAATTTCTAATGCAAGGTCCCATTCAAGCAGTAGAAGAATTCCATTTTCTTTCACCAATATCTTCCTTTCCTCTGGAGTGATTTTAGATGCATCAAAATTCATCTCTTGAATAACCTATTGGGTGACCTCCTCATACCTTGATGGATCCACTCCTTCTTTATCCTTATTCAATTTTTCATTCAATTCATCTTACTTGACTTTGATGATAAAGTATTTTAATTCTTTTGCAGTGACAAAGGTGTCATCATCCATAAATTAGCTACAAGCCAAGACTCTCACATCATTTGGAAGTAAATTTTCATCATAAAAATCAATAGTCAACCTATTTTCAAGAAGTTTTTTTTCTCCTTGATTTATTTTTGAAGGGAGGTGTTGGTTTACTTCATCATCTCCAAGCATATTTTCTATAGACTCCTCTTGCATTCTCTTTCTTTCCTCTAGGTTCTTTGAATAATCTACCAAGGGTTGAGTTGGCATTGAATGGCTAGGAGTAGCTTGAACTAAAGACTCTGTAAGAAAGGATTCTAGTTGAACAAGTTGTTCAAATTCCATTCTTCTTTCCTCTTTCTTAGTCAGTTTCATCATGTTGGAGAAAGTTCCATCTGCCATGATAGTTAACATCTTCTCTATCCTCTCCATGGGACTTGTTTATTTGGAAAATGGACTAACATAAATAGGATTAATATTTATTCTTTTTCCTTTATTTGGACCATGAATTTCCATTGTTTCTTTGTCACTTTCACCACTTCATCAGTCCTGGGGTTTCTTATTACATCATCAGATGCATGAAAATGATGGTAGAATTGAGATCTAGCTCTATATTCCCTCATCTTACTAATATATCCTTTAGGATCACAATTTTTGGTAGGGTCTACCTTTATCCCATAGGATTGTAAATTTGTAGATAAAACCTCTAGTCCATCTTTGGTAGTTATAATGAAGTGGAAGAATCTCATGCATCTGAAGATCAAGAATCCCCTCTTAATTAATTTGAAATGGGCTTTTTCAGCTTCATTGAGTTGCCACATGATCTCCATAAATTTCATTCTATCTATTACATATATGTAAAGGCAATGAGGTTGCACTAGTGTACCATACACCCTACAAATTATGCAATTGGCATATAAGTACTAATCTCCCTAGTTGTGGTCAATATTCAATGCAAGATTAAATTGTAGTGGCCTCAAGAGCTTAATAATATATTCAAAAATTATGCTTCCTAGCTTGTATCCAAGATTCTTCAACACATCTACCAAAAAGGTATTCTCAAAAGTTAAATAATTGGACATGTCGCAATGGGAGTCCCATATATGTGTGCAAATATAAATAGGTAACCTTCTCCCTTATAGATCATGGGTCTTCAAATCCAAGGGATTTTTCCATACCATAGCCCCACTATAAATAATTGTGAGCATGAGCAAGGAATACCACTTGAAATGAGCACCGGCCTTAGGGTCTTTCAGGTCTATGAGATTCTTATGGATCCCCTCAGCAATGAAAGAAACATAACCAAATATTTTTTTGATGTCCCTATGTTGAATATTAGTTTCCAACATCATCATATTGTTGTAATTTTGAGGAGGTTATCAATGATGTTGCTAGTTGGAAACATGAGCATGGATTGTACATAACGATGTAATACAGTGTTGTCGTTGATTTCAAAATTGTTGTAGATCATTTTGAATAATTCTAATATGTTTTGAGGTGTTATGGAAGACATTTGTGCAAGAATATTTTGTCTAGAAAGCTCATTGTGTAGAAATTTGATTGTTAGAACTACCTATTCAGGGTTACAGTGTATCAATCTTTGGGTACACACCACTCTGTAAAGGAATTTTTTTCTCTACACTTCTAATCTATTTTTTGTGGTTTTTAGAAGAATATAAATACAAAATTTCATCTAGTTTGGAAAATTATTTTGAGATATATAAGTTACAGTACTTGGCCTAGCATAATATAGTCATTTTCTAAACAGTGTGATAGTGTGGGATATTTCACACTTCTCTATAGATGAGTCTTTGATGTTGCAATGTTGAAGATAAGTTTCTATATGTCACATGAGTTTGAATTCCAGATGGTATCATTTTTTGAGGTCCATGTGTTGTGAATTGAATGAATAGTTGAAGAATTTTTATTTAGGTCCTATGGTGTGTTGACCTAACATGTTTGATGAGTATGTGAAGGATTAATATGTGTTGAGCCTTTATGTGGGGTCTATTATAGGTCCATTCCAACATATCTTAAGGTATTTTGAGATTTGAATTGAGGTTTTTATTATGGATGATAAAGTTTGTAACCGACAAGTTATATTTTGTGTGTTACATCTAATTAGGCTGACCTAATTGATGTTACACTTAATGTTGATATATGTATGCTAGATTGTTTTTGGTGTTTTGAAGGCAAAGAGATTATGCATGGGAGATGTGTGATGTGAATTTTATCAGAGAAGAGATAAGTTGTGAATGTTGAGATTAAAATTGTGAGAATGTAGAGCAGAGTAGAGCATTGATTTAGATTAGTTTGAATTTTGTTATTGTGCTTCATTGGAACTGTATCCCTACATATTGTAGATGATTTTGTAACAAATCAAAATTGGCTATGATCCAACCCTTTTACTTCTATCTTTTCTCTATGGATAGTGAGTCCACATGCAATGAGCATTTCTATAATATACTATAACTGGTTATACTATATTGTGAGCTAACCCTCATTATGGTTTTTACCATTTTGGGTTTTCCACATAAAAAATATTGGTGTTCATGTGTTATGTGATATTGTGGATGTTTTCATCTTTCTTTCCTTATAACAGTTACATATGCTTTGGTAATTGGATGGAAAATGTTTGAATGGTTTAATAGAATACCGATTCACCCACCCTCTCAATATTTTGAGTGTTCAACAATTGGTATTAGAGCTTGGTTCCTAGGAAGTAGCTTAACCACTTTGGGAAGGTCTTGGAGATTGAACACATGGCTAATAGAAATTTTCCTATTCCTTCGAAAGAGATTCCTGCTATTGGATACATAAAAGATTACATGATTGAAAAATATGGAGAACACAAAGTTCCTCTTGAATACCTTGACAAAGTTAAAGGTGAAAATAAAGATTTGAAGGAGAATGTTAAAGAAGCAAATGAATTCATCATAAATTTGAGAGAGAAAATCAACAAGTTCAAAGAAAGGCATAAGGAATTCAGTGAATAATTGAAACAAGAAAATGAAAACATTACTAGAATAAAAGTGCAAGTTGAAGAAAAGAAAAGAGTCGAAGAATGTCTGAATGCAATAGTGAAAAGAAAATATGATGAATGTGTGAGGCTTGAACAAGAAGTGCTAGATATGAGATCAAATTTGGAAAGCAAGAAGTGATGAAGATAAATTCAAGACAACCTCTATAATGCTTGATGAGTTGATTGCAGGTCAGAAAGACTCCAAATACAAAGGTGGTTTGGGACTTGAAAAGGGTGAAAGCTCAAAAGAAGATTAGACACCTAATGCAAAAAAGAAAATCAATGAACCAATGAAGGCTAAAGATAAGAAGAACAATGGCAAGATTTGGAATTAGAGAAATAATGGTAGAAGAACTCTAGTTAGATAACCAAATGCTTAAAGGTACTCATCTTTCAATGGTTTTTGTTATTTTTGAAATAAATATGGACATAGAGCAATTGAATGTAAAAAAAAAATGAATCATAATGTTTCATCCTTTACTATTCAATGCTTTGCATGCAAGAAATTTAGACAAAGAGAAAATGAGTGTAGAAGCCAAAGGATGAATGCATATAGCAATAGTAGAATGATTCAACCTTTCAATGGTTACTATTATACATGCTATGGATTTGGAAACAAGGATAATAAATGCAAATCTAGGATGGATGGAAGGAATGTTGTTCAAAAGAATGTTGCATTTCACAATTGCAATAAACCTAGACATATTGCTAAGTTTTGTAGAAGCAAAAACTCAAGAAAGGATAATTTGGTAAAGAGGAATAAACCAATCAAAAAGGTTGATCCAGTTGAAGTAAGGAAGGAAATGGAAAATATTTGGAGAAAAAAGGAAGATACAAGGAAAATAAGATTGAAATCTCCCACCTAGAAAAGGAAAATAAGATCTAAAAATTTTTGCTATTTTTTCCAAATTATTTTTTATTCTTTTTAATAATGAAATCTAATGAAAATGGATAGTTTTTTAAAATTAAATGCAAATTATCAAAAATATTTTCAAACAACCTAGGTTTGAATTCAATTTTAAAATTTTATGCAATGAAAAATTTAAAAAAATGTAAGTGTAGGATATGTTGAGTTCACCAAAATGTAATGTTGAAAAGGGATCCTAGGTCTAACGCATAAATCACTAACATCAATCCCTTTTCAAAGAACATTCAGATGCAAATCGACAAGGATATTAGGTTTACTTCCAACCTTGGATCTAATCCTTTAATGCCTTGGAAATTGATTGAAATTGATTTTATTTTATTGACCTAATGAAACTATGAGACCTAATCCATAAATGCAACTTTTCTGCAATAGAGAATCTGTAAAACCAAATTTCAGCAATAGATATGCAAAGAGTGGAGTTATATGTACCTTTCATACAAATATGAACCTAATTTTGTTGGACAAGGGTGCCAAGGGTGCTTATGTCTGGAGAGCTAAAACTACAATCTTCTTTCACAATCCTAAAGTCCCTAATCTAAGGCTTTTTCCTTTCAAATCTCACTATTGGATCTTCATCAGTTGCTAAGATAATTGAGTTTCTATATTTTGTCAAGTTGTAGGGTTAGAATGTAATAATGAATGAACAGTCTTCAATCTTCCTCTAATCTCCTTTAGATCTATAACCTGCACATTCAAAGAGAGAGGAAGGGTTGTGCCATATAGGGGCTTGCCTTGGTCAAACCTTTTGTTGGTGTTTCTACCTCCACAATGGAAAAGTTGATGAAAGAGAGCTTATCCATTTGAGGGATATAGGCTAAATGATAAATGAATGATGAATCAAAAATTGGATGCAACTCACCACTCACATTTGAACTCCTTGAAGGAATGAAGTCATGCACATCTCCTTAAGGCTTGATTGCAATTTTTCTTGAAGTGATTTGAAGACCTACAAGTGTTAGTACTCATAAAACAAGTGATCACAAAACATGAATGGACCTACATAAAAATATGATGAATGATTGACATTATGCTTGATTGAAAATAATGTTGTAATAATGGTCATAAATCTTCTCTTGACTGGTTTTAGAATCTTCAATTTTCCCAAGAGTTCCTCTTTTCATGAATTGCCTTCCTAATACTCAAAATGAGAGGAAAAAATACTTAAATATGCATTCAAATTAATCCTTTTCGGTAGGCGCTGAACTGTGGTCATTTTTAACTCATAAAAGCCCACCAATTGGAATTTATAACATTCAAAACATTTCTTTTTAGAAAATGGCAACATTGTTTAACACTTTTTGGTCTAAATTTATAGGGATGATGGGGAATTAAATATATTTTTTATTAATTTGGCCCCAAAGTTGGTAAATTATTATTATAATTAAAGTTATAGGAAAATACAGGTTTCGAGGTAGTGTGAAATTGTCAAGGGTGGCAATTTATGATGCTACACTATCTAATTTAGTGCATAGATAGAATTATCAAAGAAGTGAAACCAATCTAGGGTGGTGTCTTTAAGAGGCAATGCAAATAGTTTTTCTTAAAAATCGTATTCAAAGTTGAATTCATTACACATGGTGGTAAAATTAGAGACATGTTCCTAGGGTCACCTTTATGACTATAATTCTTAAATTTGGGGACATCTTGAAGAGAACAAGAAGTGGAGTATAAAGGATATCAAGGGAGAGTGGATTATACAGGTAGTATTATATATTCATGGATTGAAATGTGGTGTAAAGGTATGAAATTTTTTATTGGAGACTACATATATTTTGTATGAGTTGATTCATCACAACTTTAGTCATATGTAGAATACTAGTGGAGGTGAGAAGAACAAAAGTTATAGTTGCATGGGTAGCATGGATAGTTTTTGGAATAGTGAATTGATGGAAGGGTAGGTCATGAGAAGTGCTCAAGAGCCTAGCCACAAATTCAAAAGGTGGAGGTTAAAATGGAGGAATGGAACATACAAATAAATGGGTTTCAAGGAATTCCTAATGAAGTGAAAACTACATTAAAATATTGAATGGTTGATTTAGTGACATGTGTATATTGTATTGAGTGTGTGTTTGATTTTAGAAGAGGAACATAAATTTGATTATGAGCTATGTTAGAATGTTAATTGATGGTTTTCTTAGCTATGTAATTAATAATACTACCATCATTATTCATAATAAATGCTAAACCATACATAAAATGTAGACCTTTGTGTTGGAAGTTGGAAGTCTTCCATTGATGATGTAGCTAGGCAACATGAGCATGATGTGTATATATATTTCCTAATCCAATGTTATCATTGATTTCAACATTGTTATGATCATCCTAGAATAGTTTTGAAGTACTTTTTGTGACATATGTACAGTGCAAGTTGATCTAAAAAGTATGACTTATCAAGAAATTAGCTAAGTATTTCCTTTGAAAATTTTGTGGTTTAGTCGTCAGTTTTTGGTTTTGCACTTCAGAATGAGTTGGTATAACCTTTTATGATTCTAACTATATTTGGGTTCATCAAATGCAACTACATTCAGTATTTGGTGACATTTTGTGAAGTTTCCAAAAAGATATGAATTACAGTGTCCAACCTTGTATACCATAGTTACCTTTTATACAATGCATCAGTGTGGGAGATTTTGCACTTCTTTGCAAATAATTATTTTGTTTTGAAATGATGAAGATAAGCTAATAAATGTTATTTGAATGGTAATTCAAAGGAAGATCATTCTTTAAGATTGCACGCTTGGAAAATTGAATGTACACTTGAAGATTTTTTTGTTTAGGTCTATCTTTGGGTTGACCTAACACGTTTGATGTTTTGTAAAGGATAAGCAAGTAACTCTATATTATGTGGGATTTATTTTAGGTCCATGCTGACCTATCTTGATGTAAAATGAATTTTGAATTTAGGTGCAAAGTGTGGATAAAATGTTTTGAGGATGAAATGCTTAATTTTGTGTGTTACTTCTAATTAGGCCAATCTAATTGAAGTTACACAATTAGATTGGCCTAATTGACATGTATGGTGGTTCACCTAAATTTATACATGTATGGTGGTCACCTACATGTGTGTGATGTAGTATTGATCAGATTGTGAACAAAGGAGAGTATTAATTTAGATGAGAATGAAGATCATTTAGAACTTCACTATAACTATAATTCAGCATATGATTGATACTATTGTATCAATTCAAATAGGTAGTGTTGCCAACCCCTCTTTATTCTTTCTTTGTGGGATTTGAGCCTTTCTAGGCAGTGTGTCTTGGTAGTGAGCCTTTATGTAATATACTATATCCAAATATAATATATTGTGAGCTAACCCTCAACATGGTTTTTCCATTTTTGGGTTTTCCACATAAAAATATTGGTGTTTTTGTTTCGTGATTTTATGGTTATCTTCATGCTTTCTTACTTCATTGTAGTTACTTCTATTTTGATAATTGGATGGGGCTTATATTTAATTGTTTTAAATGAATATCGATTCCCCCTCTCCCCTCTTGGTATTTTGGATGTTCAAAAATTGGTATCAGAGCTCGGATCCCTAGAAGGAGCTTGACCACTTTGGGAAGATCTTGAAGTTTGAACACATGGATGATAGAAAGTATTCTATTCCTCTGGAAGAGATTATTGTTATTGAATACATAGAAGAAGATTGCATGTTAGACAAATATGGAGAACTCAAAATTGCTCTTAAAAATTTAAGCAGCGTTGAAAATGAGAACAAAGATCTGAAGGAAAATCTAAAACAGGCAAATGAATGCATTAGAAAACTGAGAGAGTAGATCAAGAAATTTAAAGAAATACATAAGGAATTCAATGAACAACTGAGGAAAGAAAATTAATACATCACTAGATTAAGAGTACAAGTGGAAGAAAAGAAAAGAATTGAGGAATGTCTTAATACAATGATGAAAAGAAAAATTGATGAGTGCACTAGACTTGAACAAGAAGTGGTAAATCTGATATTAGATCTAGAAAAAGCAAGAATTCATGAAGAAAAATTTAAGACAAGTTCTACAATGCTTGATGAGTTGATTGTTGGAAAAAATAATCTAAAGATAAAGGAGGTTTGGGACTTGAAAGAGGAGAAATCTCTAAAGCAGGTCAAACATCTAATGCAAAGAAGATCAATGAACCTAAAAAGGTTGAGGGCAAGAAGAACTATGGAAAGTGCTAGAATCCAAGAAGAAATGCTAGAAGACCCCTATTAGACAACCAAATGCTCAAAGGTACCAATATTTCAATGGTTTCTATTATTTTTACAATAAGTTTGGACATAGAGTTATGAAATGTAGAAGTAGAATGAATCAAAATGCTTCATCCTTTACTAGAAAATGTTTTACATGCAAGAAATTTGGACATACAACAAATGAATGCAGAAGTCAAATGATGAATGCATATAACAATGGTAGAATGATTCAATATTTTAATGGTTACTACTATACATGTTATGGATTTGGACATAGAACTAATAAATGCAGATTCAGAACAAATGGAAGGAATAATGATTAGAGAAATATCATATGCAACAACTACATAAAGCCTAGACATATTGCTAAATTTTGTAGAAGTAAGAACACAATGAAGAATGATACTATGAAGAAAGATGAACCAATCAAGAAAATTAATTTGAATGAAGTGAAGAAGGAAATGGAGAAGATTCGAAGAAAGAAAGAAGAGACTGAGGATAAGGGAGAATCTATACCAATCTCTGATGCAAATGTTTCCTCCAATAACTAAGCCCAAAACTATTAGGGGGACCTTTACTGAAAATCATATAACCCCCTGCCGATATCATGTGTCAAGGCTTGACACAAAGATATAATATGGATATGATCAGTATAAATCTTTTGGTGAAAATTTTAGAAGAAAATATTCTAATTCAGCAATTTGTGAAGCATCTAAAAGTTGACTACACATACAAGGTTTCAAAGTTTACTCGTTTTTTGTCTCGAGCATCAATTTATTACTAGAATGGGTCAAATCAAAGAGTTAAAAGCATGCTTGAGAAGAAAAAATCATTTCACTATACGCATTCGAAGGAGAAGAGAGGTGTAGAAGAAGAAATTAAAGGGTTCAATGCAACTCCCAATGGCTAAACATCAAAATCCTAAACTCATCGTGCTAACTAAGAGGTATTTTGTAATTTCTACATATTCTGGTCTTCCAGAATTTTTATTTGATAGTTATTTAAATGTAATGGAGGCTCCAAAGGTTTTATATGTCTCACAAATACCACAACTTGAGCTGAAGAGACATACCACCAAAGTTTTGTTAGAAGATCACACTAATGCATTCTCTAGAACTCCCTATGGAGTTTTACCAACTAAGGACATCAAAGCGTATATTCATGGGAAAATAGAAGAAATTTCCTTTGGAAGATTATTCATTCTATGGATAGATGAATTGGAAGAAAATTATGACACCTTAAAACCATAATATAAATCCCTAAATGAGAAAAAGTTGGATGTGTGGTGAAAGTTTCCAATATTTGAAGATAAAGAAAAGTACACTAGGATGGTATTGAGCAGAATTCATGATGAATCTATATGGATTGATGGATCACACACAATAACTAAGGAAGAAATTAGAGATATAATGAGTTTGTGGTCCTCCAAACTAGTTCCAAAGAAAAAATTTATCAAAATCAAGGATATAATGGAAAACATAGTTGCTACCCTTGATGAAAAGGAACTCGCATTGGCTTCTATCAAAAACCCAATAGTCTAGTATGCTACAATGCTCATTGGTCACAATGTTTATCACCCAAAAAAATACAACATAGTCCCTTCCATCACCATTCATAGTTCACATGAAATGATTGAAAATAATGTTGACTATGAACTTTGTGAATTACTCTAGCAACAATTATTGAAAAATATGAAGGAGATCAAGAAGAATAAGAAGCATACATTCAGGTATGGAACATTGGTGATTTGTCTACTTTTCTACTTCATTACGTAGGTACCGATAATTGGGAAAGTAAGTCGGTCAAATGTAGAACCTATTGCACATCCAATAGCAAATCATATGAAAAACCTTGCAGGTTCAGATGCTCAAGATGATGCCCTTGCCGTATTCTTTGGAATGTTTCAAAGGAGAATGAATGGATAGATGAGAATTCCTGAGTGATGGAAAGATACTTAAGATACATTAAATTTCTTGTATCCAATGACTTTTTATTTATGGAATCAATTGAACCAAGGACTATTTGGATTTTAGAACTAGACTATGAGGTGATTGAAGAAAAAGTTGTTCACTATGTGAAAGTTCTTCTAAAAATCCCCAAAGACCTCAGCAAACCAAGGTTAGAGGATTGGACTAGAGATGATATGAGTGCAAGAGCCTCTGGCAACTCTAGGAGGACATGTAAGAAGAGAAAAAGCACATATAGTTCTCTAGTTATAGGGAAAGTCAAACAAAAACTTACAAGGGAAAAAGATATTGATGTCAATGTTGAGGAAGAAGGAAGAATGCACATAGATGATTCTCAACATGAGCATGAAATCAAAACTAGAACTACCAATGTACAAGAATTGGATGAAGCCATAAAATCCTTACAAGAGGTAACCCTTGGAAAAATTATTGATACATCATTTCCTGCTATGGAAATTTTCATACTCTTAGTTGATTCTCTCAAAGAATATGCCTCTAGACTAAAAGGACAAACTAAAAGTGAATCAGAGGAAAGACCTATAGAAAATAATCTAGCAGATATCATAAGGAAATGTGTAAGTGCACATTAAAAGGTTACAAAATTTTTGAAGGATGTTCAAACCTATGAGGAAGAAGCACATAATGTAATTTCACTTATGATCCAATGAAAGAAAAAGATGATCAAACTTGGATTAGCATAATGCAGTTAAATGAAAATTTCCTCACCTTGCAAAATCAGAGATAAGAGACAATTAGACAGTATATGAAGCTAAGGGACTTAGTAAAGATGAAATAAATACCTATCTCTTGTGCCCTTTCCAATAGTGACAAAGTTTCAAAGATAAATCTCAATCCCAGTGCTCTGGAAGAAGGAGAAGAAACTCTAATCGAGCTTGAGCTACAATTCAGGACACTTGTAGAAGCAAAAAGGGCTTGGGAAGAAGGTAGATCTACTTGGACAGACATTTTGAAGAAGATCAAAGGGTCTATATCCTTAGGTTGACAAGTTTTAATTCTATTCATCCTTTTATAAGTTTTCAGAACTCCTTTTTGCATAATTAATTATACAAAATATTTTTTATGGGTCAACTCTCTAAGGGGGAGTCAAAACATCTATCTAAAGGGGATTATACTAAATTTTTTACACATCCTTTTCCATTGATGTCAAAGGGAGAGAGATAGCTGAAAAACATTTTGGTCAAAACTTTTGGAGAAAATATACTTGGAGAGGTATTGGAGAAATCATTTTGGAAGAGATATGTGTAAGGGGGAGAGAAGCTTTCGAAAATGTTTTTGATATGCATGTTTCCATCAATAACAAAGGGGGAGATTGTTGGAAGTTGGAAGTTTGTCATTGATGATGTAGCTTGGCAACATGAGCATGATGTGTATATATATTGCTTGATCCAGTGTTGTCATTGATGTCAACATTGTTATGATCATCCTAGCATAGTTTGGAAGTACTTTTGGTGACATATGGACAATGCAAGTTGATATGAAAAGTATGAATTATCAAGAAATTGACTAATTATTTCCTTTGATAGTTTTGTGGTTCAGTGCATTAGTTTTTGGGTTCACACTTCATTATGAGTTGGTATAATCTTTTACAATTTTAACTACAATTTTGAGTTCATCAAATGTAGCTACATTCATGATTTTGTGACATTTTGTGAAGTTTCCAGAAAGATATGAATGATAGTGCACAACCTTGTATATCATAGTTACCTTTTATACAATGCATAGGTGTGAGAGATTCTACACTTCTTCACAGATAATTTTTTTGTTTTGTGGTGATGAAGATAAGATAATAAATGTCAGTTGAATAAGAATTTGAAGTAAGATCAAGCTTTAAGGTTTCATTTTTGGCCAATTGAATGTACACTTGAATATTTTTGTGTTTAGGTCTATTTTTGGGCCGACCTAACACATTTGATGTTTTTTGGAGGATAAGCAAGTAACTCTATCTTATTTGGGATTTATTTTAGGTCCATGCTGACCTATATGTATGTAAAATGAATTTTAAATTTAGGTGAAAAGTGGACAATTTATTTTTATGACATGCTTAATTTTGTGTGTTACTTCAAATTAGGCTGACGTAATTGAAGTTACACCTAATGTGGATATGTATAGGAGATCAACACTGAAATTTTAGAGGAGAATATATGTGTGAAGAGCGAGATATACAAATGTGGCAGATGATGTAGTAGAGTATATTGTTTGTGAATGTTGACATGTTGACATGTATGGTGGTTCACCTACATGTGTGTGATGTAGTATTGAGTAGATTGTGAACAAAGCAAAGTATTGATTCAGATGAGTATGAAGATCATTTAGCACTTCATTGGAGTTGTAAATGATAGATGTTATTGTATCAATTCAAATAGGAAGTGTTGCCAACCCCCTCTTTGTTCTTTCTCTACGGGATGTGATCCTTTTTGGATAGTGTGTCCTAGTAGTGAGCCTTTCTATAATATACTATATCTAGATATAATATATTGTGAGCTGAACCTCACCGTGTTTTTTCCCTTTTTAGTTTTTCCACATAAAAATATTGGTGTTCATGTGTCATGTGATTTCATGGTTATCTTCATACTTTCTTACTTCATTGTAGTTACTTCTATTCCAATAATTGGATGGCTTATATTTAATTGGTTTAAAGGAATACTGATTCACCCCCTGTCAATATTTTGGGTCTTCACCACTTTGGTGTGGTGGCATAACATTGTATACATGGCCTCAAGGATGAGGTGAAATTTTGGCAAATATCCTCATCACCTTCAATGTGGTTTTAAAAAATGTTTATTCTTTAAGATGCATCTTAAAACTAAGGATTAATTTTTTAATATAGCTATTCTTTTAAGTTTTTAATAGGAAATCTAAGGATCCTTCACTTGGATATGAACGTGTGTTTGTGATGGACCTATATAGGATATTTTTCATAGAGAGAATCATTGTGGCTTGGTGTATTGGTGCAGGAGCACCTTGACAATATCATGCTTCCATTGAGAAATCTTGAAGATTGATCAAAATTTGATGTGTTTACCTTGTAATAAGGTTATGTAAGTTATTTTTCACATGAATAGGTCATTAGGAGGTGTCAAGGTCAAGTCTTGTATCAATTTTGTAGAAATGTAAAAAGTTGTCCAAAAAGATGTAAAAGTTCCAAAATTGCAAAAAGATGCAAAAGTGGAAGGTAAAGGGTCATGGTGGATTAGTTACGCTTGGAGGTAGATGGAAATTTAAGAATCATGTGTAATATTCCTTTAAAATGCCTTGTAACCATTTGTACAAGCGTGGATGATTGAAGTTGAGAAATTGAATAAAGAGAAGCCATATTTTTCTTGTATTTACTTTAGAAATCATTTTTTTTCTTGCATGGTATGGCCTAGTATGGCTAGGAGTGTATTTCTATTTTGTTTCATGTGATAGTATGTTATATCACCTTCCTTAAGAAGTTCATTTCATGCAATTTGGTTCACATTTGAGCAAGTTATTGTGGATTTTTTGAAAACTGTTAAAACCCTATTCTAGGGTAAACAGTGGTAAAGTAAATTTTGTTTCTCTCATTTCAACTGTGGAATCCTCCTATAAATTGGTGTATAGTGATTTTTATATGTGTTCTAAAGGACTTCAAATTTTCAAAGTCTGAAGAAGAGGTCTTGGGCAGATCTAATAATGCCCCAAGTCTATAAATTGAGGTAAAATCTGGAAAACCAATGTATAGTGAAGCTTTTAAGAGTTTTGATTGTAGTATGTGGGTCCTTTTTGGGTTGTTATCATTTTTAAAACCTATTTGAAAGTTTTTTATCCATTCCTTAGTTGTTATTGAAGAAACTAGGAGAATTTGAATGCATTTGGTATACTGCCCTATGAACACAAAGTTTTGAGGCAGTCATCAAGCTTAATACTTAGGGTTGGATAAAATCCTAATGAAATTGGTCTTGGGATGATTTGTAAAGCCATTACAACCTAAAATGAATGTGTTCCAAGTAATGGTTAAGAGGAATTGAGGTTGAAGATAGTAAAATCAATAAGCCATGTTGTACTAAGCCTATTTAGGCCTGTCAATAGCCCAGTACATTAAATTTTGAGGCTTAAGTTGCAAAACAACTTATATTGCATTTTTGACATGTTTTAAAATCCCTTGAAATTTGTCCAAAAATTCCTTCACAGTCTAGAGTTCGGGTCTGGATTATGAGTTATGTTTGACAGTTTATAGGTGGTTGCCTACTAGGAAGTTGGCACTCAATGAGTGAATGGTAAAAATATGAAAGGGTGGACTTCGATGGTTGTTTTCTTTGGTTGAATTAAGGTACCTAAAGGATAAGAAAGGAAGCATAGGTATTTTTTGGGTAAGGAAAGTTGGAAACCCAAATTTTTCCATGTTGAGGTCATTGTCTTTGTAAATATTTCTAATCAAACTTGAAGAGTTTGTGGGATTGAAGCCCATTGTTGCGAAATATGTCTCCAATAAGTTGAGTTGTGAATCCTTTGCATTTCATCATGTATCATGGAAGAGTATTCATATTTCCCATTCTTGGTATACTCAATGGATAATCATTTGAGAGGTATTTACCATCCCATTTTTAGATGCATTATGTTTTATGCTTTATCTTCTCATGGATATATACCTTGAGCTATGCTTCCTAGTTCTAGAGGGTTCATTTGAGAATTATTTTGGCATGATAATATCCTTGCGCATATGATTTTAATTATGATGACATCTATTAATGAGGATTTATGAGATGTTATTGGGCTTATTCCTAATTTGGGAATGGATTTGAGTTCGATCTTCCTTGGTTAGAGAGGTTTACATCCATGTTGTTTTATGAGCTACATATATTTTAGTTTGATCTATGAGATTGAACAATTGGGTATTGTTGAGTATTTTCATTTGGGGTTATGAAGGTGATCTTAATTGACACATCTTGTCACTTCAAGATGTTGGTATAAGGACATTTTATGTGATATATTTTATAAGTTTCTATATTTTTGTATGGATACTTCCCAAAGTTTCACATTCACATGGTTCAGTGTTGTGGACTTGGGAGAGTTATTGTGACATGTTGTGCAAGACTATGTTGTAGTTTTTGTTGCATGTGTGGTTTATTGTTATTGTTGTTTGTTACGAAATAGTTTGATTATTAGTCACACCTTGGTATGAGTGTTGATTATTAGACTTCATATTCCTTGATTTATTTTGATATTTGATATTACCTATGTAGTGGGATTTCCTAGATGTGTATGTTCTTCATGGACAATTTTTATATAAGGAGCTTTTGATCATAATTTATGAGTTATACTAATGTTTAGATACCTTTGAGGTATGTTTGATTTGGTGGATTAGAATTTTTTATGGTTTCTATTTTTAATCATGGATTTTTTCATTTCATAGTAGCTTGGAGTCTTTTTATCACTTGTATTTGATGAATGTGTTCTTTGGATTGGTGCATCTTCATCTTGAATTGTTCATTTTCTTTCATAGGTGGAATGTTCAAGGATGAGAGGAGTTATTTCTTGAGATGGTGGAGATCTTGTATGTTATTGTAGGTATCTTGATCGAGAACAATAGTATGTTGGATATTTATGTGGTATCATGGATGGATATGATGATGCATTTCATCATTTGAACCTTATGCAATGTATGCAACAAGTGGGATAATGTTAGGCATAAGGTGTTGTACACCTTGCATAAGAATAAAATATTTTAATAATGTAAAATAAATATTTATTTGTGGTGCATATTAGCTTACATGTTTAGCCACATTAAAAATTTATTTGAGTCCACTTGTAAACTTGTATGTAACATTGGTTATATATTTTATGTGTGGGTTTCTCATAGGAAAATATTTAATATTGAGAAACTTAGTATCAAAAATTAAACATGGGTTCAATGGGTTTGTGTACTCATGGTTTTTAGGTACATGGTTTTACCTTACCACTTGGTTTTTTTGTGCCATCTTGATAATATAAAAGAAAGCACATGTTTAGTGGTTGAGGTTGGCTAGATGGTGGTATGACTTGGTTATTGTTGTATTGATCTCTATTTTGAAGAGTGCATATGTGAAGCATCACATGGGATGTGTGAATACATTCTTGGAAACATGGAGGATGCATTGGAAGAGATTAATAATTCAAAATTATTAATGGAGATCTAAGTGTATTGTTGAATAAGACATTGAGTGTGGATACCTGTTGAGGCTAGGTATCTCTCTCTTGAGGCTTTTCCCAAGGTATACCTTATGTTATCTTGTGTTATGTCTTTGATCTTTGCATATGGTTATTAGGTATTATTTTATGTATTATTTTATCAACCTATATCATTTTAATAACTATATATACAAAAGGCATCAAGAAAATCCTATAGTACCTTATTTTTCTCACCAAGGTCAACAATCCAATCTAATTGCATAAGGAAAATAAATTTATCACAACCCATTCCAATCCACCTACTTTCCAATACCTTGAAATGACTCAAGACTAAAAATAAATGTATCAAACTCACATGTCTCTAAAAATTATACTTGATTAGCATCAAGGGAAAAATCCTTATGAAACTCCAACTGGAATGCTTCTAGTTCATGTATGTCATCAAGGTAGGTTTTCATGTGTTGGTATTCAAGTTCAATTTTTTTTAAACTCATTATTACCTTCTCTTGTATTTTGGATCCACAAATAGGATTCTAAAACATACAAAATATTGGACTTCATTAAAAATAAAATATTCATAGTTATTAACATTTTTCTAATCTCTTAGATAACATGTGGACAACATACATCATCTTCACAAATTTTGATGTGGTATTCCATACTTATATCATAAACATGATCCATATCTTCATTAATATTATTAAAATTAAAATCAAACTAAGGCACATCAAGTCATGGACTAATCCCATCACATTTTCTTTCTATTTTAATCTCATTTTGGAAATATACATCATACTTACCATTGTAACTATAATAAAAACCACTCTGTTCCTCTTCCTCTCTCCATATACAAGTATAGAGTTCCATTAAAAAATAAGAAACATTACATACACATGTACAACAAGGTCAACCTCAAAGCTTACATCATGATAGTCATAGTTGTTGATGCTAAGATTAATTGAATCATCTAGTCTATACAAGTCAATGTATATCTATCATCAACGAAAGAGGTAAATACTTAAGAGTCATTTCAAGATGCACCATATACTTCTTCCTTATATTAAATTATATTAATCACATAATTATATACATGCACTCCCTTAAGGGTGAAAACTCACCCCATAATCTAATGTCATCTACCCCATCGAAACATACATATCATGGTGTAGAAAATTCTTCCACACTTTCATGAGAGAAAAAAATTATAGCATGGATAACACCTACACCAATCACCCTTAAGGATAATATCCTCTCAATAAATAATGGTACAAAAAAACCATTATCATCCTTGTACTTTTCATATCATGAAGGACCCCAAATTCAAACCTAATTCTCCAAGATGACAATTTCACCATAGTTATCATATGAAGACTACAAGTCCCTTACATTGTCACCTACCAACTTCTCAAGGAAATCAAGAAAATAATAATCCTAGTGTAAACTATGGGGCTTAATTTCCTTAAAGACTAAAACCATTCCCATAATCTTGAAAGAGTAAGTTAGTGCATGTGGATGAATATAGCCAAAAAATTCTTATGACCTTAGAGAGAAAAATAATAAACCTATTACTAAAATATTTACTAGGTTGATGCTCATCTTTAATTTTTTTTAAATTATTGGACAAGAGAGGAAATATCAATGTTACTTGTGTACTCATCATTAAAGGAATCAATGAGGTTTCCCCCATATAGAGAAGTGATGATTAGGGAAACCATTAATCTATAGCCTTGCACTAATATGGAGATATATAAAAAATAACCTCATTTTTCCATACTCAATAGTGAATTATAATTAATTCATGAAGGCCAATAAATCATTCACATGAGTACCTATTTAAAATACGCTTTTGACTTAAGATCCTAGTTATTGTGGTCTATATCCCATAGTCTTGACTAATGAGAGATTTAAGCTCTTATAGGTAGTATTGAGGGGGATAATAGTATTTTAAACCTAGCTTTTTGTGACATGAGGATGGTTATTGAGATACAATGTAGCCTCAAGCATATTAATTTGTATTTTATTTTCTCTTTTTTCCTAATTAGTTTATTGTGCCCTTATAAGGAGACCTAAAAGTTTTGAGAATGAAAGAGAAATGAAACATGAATGCTAGGGAAAGAAAAGGATACAACACTATAATAATATGAGTCATACTCATTAGAATAATAATTATACCTTTAACTATGAGGAGAAACATGAGAATAATTGGCCCTATCAACATGTTTAGACCTAAAATCTATGAGCAATTTTATAGCATGTTGAGATGAGACTTTACTTCTTATAAGTACTTTTTTATGGAAGAAGCATAGTCTCATGATGAGGAGGAGAAGAAAAAATGATGTACCTAATTCCACTACTACACATTGAGATGTGACTTCACAACACTATATCAATAGACATTTATTATCATCAAACACCTTGATTTGTGGTAGAAAATTTAACACCTCATTGAATGAGGACAATTACCTTAGATCACAAATAACTATATAGGCATAAAATATGTTGGGTCCTCTTCCACCAAATTTTTTTTTAAAATCAACAAGATTATACCCCTTATTTTCTCCCTAGTAATGGTGCATTTATTGGTGTTGTTCGATAAGATTACAACACTACACAGGAGAAATTACATAGTTGCAAACAACTACCTTCAAATTGTTTAGGTAGGGAGAATGAGAACCAAAGTTAAACTAACCCCAATAATAATTCCATTTTTTTGTGGTAAAAAATGTGATTCCTAAAATCCTAAATACATGTGCTAGCACCTAGAGCTAGGTTTGTTCACTTGTCAATATAGGTGATAGGCAAGACTCATGATCAAATAGAAGTATGAATGGACCGATTAATAAGGCTAGATAACCCCTAGTATTCAAGATCTCCTAAACCAAGAGGGTGTTCCCTACGGTGAATTTATTGTAATGAATAAAATAATGATAAAATTGACCTTGAGACAAACCATACCTAATGCGTAAGAAATTCCCATTCAACTGTCACTAAGAATATATATGATGATTGGTCTTAGACCAAGGATTCTATGAGTAGATGTGCTAACCATGTAGAGACTAAATTGTCTCCTTCTTAACACATTAAGATTGTATAATGTAATATATCTCTTCATACATGGGTGTTACAAAAAAATAATGCATATCCCACTATGAATTATTTCTATAATTCCCATATATACTTCATAGTATCAACGAAATTAGAACATTCAATGAAAATTACCAACTAACTCTACTAACACTATTAGTGGTTATTATTTTTTTATTTTTATGAATGTAATGGGATGAAAATAGGTTGAGAAAAATTTGTAGATGGGTACCTTTATCCAACATTTGAATTAGAATAAATATTTTATAATTAAATAAGATTAACAAAATAAACCATGTGATGTCACCTTATGTAAGATGGCAATGAGGATTGTTCTTTAAAATCCTACACATAATCTAGGCTCTATAAGCATAAATTTTAAAAAATGATATTGAAAGGCAACCACTTCAACATATCTTAATAATTAATTAAAAAATATATACACTTTATAAGAATATGTAATAGGATGCCTTAAAAATACTTACAAGGACATTTTAGTCTGCTTATTGACAAACTAGTTAAGGAAAAAATTCAAATCAACAAATATTATTAAAAGGATCAAAAGGATCATATCAAAAGAATACAAATTATTCATGGAAACATTTATATGGTTAAAAATGTCATGTTATTTTGATTCCTCTTTGGGATGAAATAAAAATGTGACAATGAGACATTGAAAGCTAGACTTATGCATTCAATATCATAATGGCTAGCAAGATACAAGACACAAAATAAAATCTGCACTTTCTATTCTATTCTCTATTCTACAATTATGATAATAACCAACCATTTTCCCTTTGCAAGCATCAAATTTATAGCATTAAACCTCGATAGATACTCAATTAAAATTCAAAATCATGTCACAACATGGTCTAATTGATCATAGGGCACCAAATACCACTTTATAGAAGATAAATATACCTAAGATCATGTAAGTTAGGCCTTGTGTACATGTCCAAGATATGCCCTCATAACTATAAAATGAAATGATGCACAATGATATGGAGAAACCAAAAAAATTTGAGGAAATACCATGGATTAACTCACCAATAAAATCTAACAATAAAAGTAAAACCATGTCAAGGAAGCAAAGTTTGAATGAGGAAACCTTGCCATAACCATGCATAAGGCTCAAAGTGAAAAATTTGGACAACGCCTTGCCATTGTAGATTTTCATAATGATGTTTAGGAATATTTTGGTAATAAGGAGACATCCAATCACTCATTACTATATCCATAAAGTTCATGTTTTGAAATATAACCTAATGTGGGATGAGACAAAGTAGGTGAGAAAGAATAGTGTTTGGAAAGAGGTACACATTTTGAATTTTATTTGAATACATTTTTTTCAAGTGGAAGCAAGGCACATTGAATGGTAGGTAGAAATTTGGGAATCATTTCCATGCTCAAGGATTAAGAAATGTAAAGGATACAAGCTAATGAAGATCTAATTCATTATAAAAATTGCTATTAATACACCACCAATAGGAACATGCTACAAAAGTGCATTTGACAAATAAATCACTTACTTCCATGACATGAGGAACTAGGCATCATATTGATAATCAAAACAATGAGAAAATATGGCCACCAAAAGGTAATCACCACAAATCAAAAGGGTACTATAAAGAACATAATCATTTCCATAAATGAAATACCAACACCATAAAAAATAATAAGGCATCATAAGAATATAATCACAGTTGGGCCACTAAAATATATAGTAAAATACTAGGACACTAATGAGAAACATATTCAAAAAAGGTATGCCATGATGTAGGTGATATGACTCATTGAAAACCACAAAGAGGTAAGAATAGTCTAAGTGCATGAAAACAACGTGAAGACTAAGAGAACATCATAGAAGATAGAGGCATTACCATGGACCAAGTGTATCATCACAAATATAGATAATAAACCACATGAAAATTGGAACCATCATTGTAACCACACCACATAGGATGATAAACCTCATGTGTCAAGAATAAGCCTCCCACAACCTCCAAAAATAGATCATGAAGTCTCACAAGAATATCATGGAGAAAGTTAACCAAGAGGCGACACAACAAAAGAATCAAGGCATAATGTCCATATCATCAAATGAGAACTATGCTCACTCAACTATAATGCCATAAAAGACTATGAGAACCAAAGGAGACCCATTGAAACACAAAATAAACTTATGAGAATATATGTGGTCACCATAAACCTAGGAAATACACCACAAAAAGATTAAACCTACCGCATAAGGATAGGTATGCTACAAGAAAGAAAGTAAAGATAGGCAATAAGAGAATATTTATTATGTAGTAGAAATAAACAAGCCCAAAGGCACATGTAATGCTAAAATAAAGTAATAGGGAGTCATCAAAAAATAATAGGAGATGCTAAAATATGAGAGGAAGCACCATACAAAAATAAATGAAGGTGAGGGCAACAAAACAATCCACTAAATAATACCAAAAATGAAATATAAAGAATTTACAAATTTTTGGTAAGGAGAGCACACAAAGGGTGAGTGATAGAAAACATAGGTAAATGATAGGTAGTATTGTGATAACAATTCCAAGTTTGATCATGAAATTCAAGTGTAGGATAATAGCCCCTTTGATAGTTAAGGTTACCCCTTTATCAATTAGGTTTACGATAGTCAAGGATTTTTAAACATTTTTATTCAACCTTAAATCATGATGAAGGGTCTCCAATAATCCATCGTGCTCCAAATACACTCAACAACACCTTACCATAAAAATAATATGAATTGGAGTGTAAAATCCTAAAAACTCAAGGAGAGGCTCGAGAAAGCCTAGAGTAACTTTCCAAGACTAGGCTTAGTTCACTCAATTTATGTGTTATTCAAATATACCTTGGGAAAAGTATTGAAGAATACATAAACTCATCATTGCCCCAACAAGACATCTCCAAGGACTTGTTCATCTATACAAACCCAAAACCTCATTCCAACATGCAAAAATGTCTTTACATGTGTGAAAATAGAAAAAAAGCAAGGTGAAATGACCACAACCGAGGTTCTTAAACATTTATACCAACATTTGCATTGTTCATTTCTAACTAAGCATCATAATTAAACCATTTTTAACTAATTACATAATCAAATTACATAGGAATTTAAAAACTATACTTTTTAATCATGAATTAGGATTTATTAAAACATGATAAATACACCACAAGAGCCATGCATATTTAACTTTGGTGTTGAGACAAGCTAAAATAGGAGATGTTGAGACATGGTTCAAAACATGAATTTCCATAATCATAACTATAACATTACATAAAAGGACTCAAGCATATTAAATTATACATTTAAATTATAAGGTACAAAATAATAATTGATATATCTTTAAGGTTAATAAATATTTTCAAACAATACATAGATCCTAGTGGTGGTTCAATGCCACCCAACCATGTGGAACCCTTAGGAACATCCCTCTAAACTAGGAGGAAATCAATTAGGTAGTCATTCAACATGCATACCACAAATACAAATACAACACTGGATCATCTACATTAATTAACACAATAACAAAAAAAAAAAATATAATGATACACATTAGATTGGGAAAGTACACCAATCAATGCATACACAATTGGGAATCACAAGCACTCATCAAATTCACAATCCAAGACACCAATAAGGGAGAGACTATCACAAGTGCATTAATCAAGTGTCAATATGTAGTTCTCATTACCTCTCACTTTCCACCTTATTATTTTCATTAAAAATGGATGGGCATTAAGGTCTACTCTATTAAGACCTAAAGTCCTCTTATCCTAAGTCCCCATAGCCCAAAATTCAAAATGGGTATGACATGAAAAATTTGGTCCTAACATAGCACACGTATAGCCATATATTCCCCATCCCAATTCCATGAGGTAATTTTATTCCCACAAAATAAAATTTAAAAAAAGTAGGGAATACATTTTTTTTCATGAACACTCAAAAACTTGCAATTTTTCTAAATTTCAATGGTGAGAGGCTCAAATGCCACCCAATTTTCAAAATTCAAAATTTTATTCTCTAAGAATTCCCTTAGAAATAAATGGCATAGAACACAATTTTAACTCACTTTTTTTGGGTAAAACTCACAATAGTACTAGTGTAAAATGAAGTTTTCAAAAATTTAAAATATACAATTGTTAAATTATTCAACACAACAATTTAACAATCCAATTACAAATACAACCTATTTTATGTAATTTTATGTAATGCCATTGCAACCACCTATTGTGGGCATGACAAAATTATGAAAGATAATTAACTAATTGCTTACAATTTAAAAGAGGGGATAATCTTCAAATCCTTGATCACCAAATTAGAATTGTCCCTTTATAAATTCACAACAAATTCTTTGTAATTAGGCACAAAATATTTCCACATCAATCCTCAAGCCACCACAATCCTCAAGCCACCCTTTGAAGAAATACACTCAAATACAAAGCAAGTATTTTCAAATGAACTCATTGTTATCTTTTTGATAAAAAAAAAATCAAATAAAACTTCATTCCAATTCACACTCATCAAGCTAGTTTCCAAAGAAATATATTTTTCACACAAATGACTTAAGTACTTTTAAAGGAAAGTGTATTTTCTTTTCAATTATTCATTTTTTTCACTAGAAATTATCATTTTGAAATAACTATTCAATTTCTTTTTTAAATTTGGACAATATCCAACTTACATATATTTTCAAACAATATAGTTAATTTTTAAATTAATTTTGATAATGTAATATAACTCTGTTGAAAAACACCATATTCCTAAGATGGAAACGTATAAGTATAAAACTCATTTCAAAATCACATAAATTTCATTTTCAATTAAGGAATACAAAGCACATTGTAAGGAATTATAAAAATATAAACTTTACTCAAAATAATATAACATCATTTATCAAGCACTTATAGCATTACATATGATTAGATACAATTAACCACAAGAGTCAAAAAAACCCATGTAAACAAAAAAATATATGATTTTTCACATGACTTAGGAATCCAAAATTAACTTATTCAAATCCAAGCTTACTAGGCCACACAATATTCATCTCATAAATCATGGTTGATTGAGACATGAAGAAGAAACCAACAATTTTTACTCAAGTTGATTGTCTTAAATTAAATAACCATTAAAGAAAAATGCATCTTAACACTCAATTAATACATAGTGTACCTACACAACACTAGATAGCTGAAGCATAGTATAAAGCAACCGACATGATAACATCTAAAAGATGATATCAATATCTACATCTAACTAAAAATCATCCAACTCTAGCATGATATAGATATAAATATGTACAATAATCATAATAATGATAAACTTGATCTATAAGAATAATCACATATATTAGTGAAAATAATGAAGGAAAAGAATTATAGAGCTCAAGCATATAAAATCCACACATATTATTCCAATGTGCATAATCCATGTACCTTGATGAAAATACAAAACATCATTAAAAAGTATGATATTAGTATCAAATATCAATTGAGAAAAAAATGAGGCACAATCTCATGGGATCTCACATAGCCAAAATGAGGTAAGAGATAACCCAGGTGACCATTACACTTACTCATTTAAAATCATTGATACTTATAGCAACATTTGAAACTCATCTCATTCGGGGGACTTTTTAATCACTAGGGGTATCATTTTTTTATTTCCTTCTTTTTACTGTCATACTATTTCATATACTTTGGCACATTACCTTCTCCCCTCTACCATTACCTTAAACTAATTGGTGCTATTCTTTTTCCAACCAATTAAAGGGGGAAATATTTCCTATATATTGTCTATTTTATGATGATATAATTATTGAACATAGGTTGGCATTGATGTCAAAGGTTATCATTGATGTCAGAGGATGCAATTAGAATTTTTAGGCTAAGTTGAATTATGATTATATTCCCCTTGACTTAAAGTGTCGTATGCCAGAAGTTTAGACTGTTCAGTGTTGGCAATTTTTGAAAAATCAAGAAATATATTATCAGTTGCTAAGGAGTTTTTTTATGACTATTTTATTCTTTCAATATCATGCTTGCATCTATTCTTTATGATATTGATGGTCCATAAGTCTATATCAGTGTGGTTTTATTCAAGGATATCTTTTGGGCAGAGAGATTTCTCTAGAAATACAATTATGGTCAGAATTTCTTTCAAACATGCAGTTTTTCTCTATGGTTTGGAAGGAGAGTATGTCTACACTAGTATTATAAATTTCCTAAGTTTCTAGAGGATATGTTGCACATGCAAAAATATTGAAGTGACAAAATGTTCTCTATTTTTCTGATAACCAGATGCAGTTTAAGGTGTGTGTGGTAATGACTAGTAGTGTGTGGAATTCAAATCTTATGTGTGGTGTTAATATATGACCTAGTTAAGGTCCATGTGGTAGCACACATCATCATATTCTATTGGCAGCAAGAAATTTTGTTTTTGGACCAACTTACTAAAAAATTCAAGTAATTTAAATTTAGGTCCACCTTATATTGTCTTGGCTCTTTGCGGATCCTTGGCTGACATAGAAGAGTGTTAATATAATTCCATGTGTTACAAATATGATTGTTGTTGTACCAAAAGATCAATCTGATAATGCCTGATACAACTTCCAAAGTTAATAAATCCATGGGAGGTAGTTAATCCATGTCATAAACCTGAGCACTACATTGCATAGCACAAGGAGACCAAGGGTGCACACCTTGCAACAATCCCCCTAATGCAAGTGAGGGGTTTGAACTCATGAACCAAGCTCTAATACAAATTATTGCATAGATGGTTGTTGTTGTACCAAAATATCAAATTTTTAATGCTTGATACAACTATCAAAGTTAATGAATCCATGGGAGGTGATTAAGCCATGTCACAAACCCAAGTGTTGTGCTACACAACACAAGGAGACCAAGGGTGCACACCTTGCAACATCATGTATATATTTCAAATGTTTTGATGCATCAATATGTATTTGTAGTGTGTTTGCATGAATTATAATTATACCTGTGTAAAGAATAGTTGGTTGTCGATACAAATTGATGAGAAGGTGGTGAAGATAAAAGGGATAATTGCATTCTAGTGTGTGTGTATGTATCATAATATCATATGCAATAAGAGAGAGTGTTAGTTATGACTCTGGCATGTATTGAGTTACATTGTAGATCTGAAATCCTTATCATTTTAATCCAGTAGGATTGGTGTTCTACCTATTGTATTGATTCATTTGGGGATTGTTGTTTCCAGTAGATTGGTGCCTACATACACTTCAGGGGATTGGTGTCTCTGGGAGGTTGGTGTGTAAATTTCACTTGAGTATTTTTTCTTTGTGAGGTTGGATTTGGAAAGTATATCCAAACAACTTTTCTCACTGTAGTTTTTCTCATCTTGAGTTTCCACGTACATTTGGTGTTCGTGTGTGTGTATTATGCTTTTATGTCTTGACTACTAGATCTACTAATTCACCTCCCCTCTTATTAGATTATGCTGCCTTCAATTGGTATTAAAATTGGGTTCCCTTGAAGAATCCTAACAACTTAAGGTAGGTCCAAGATGGCATAGGAAAGTTTTTTGGAAATAAAGCACCGATCTTTGATGGATTTAATTTTTCATTTTGGAAGGTTAGGATGGAGTCCTATTTGATGGATTTAGAAATGGAAATTTGGGTGTCAGTTGTAGTAGGATATGAGCCTCCTAAAACCCTCCTAGGGATCAAGTCAAAAAGAGGGCTTGTGAACTCAATGCCAATGCAAGGAATGATATTTTATGTGGATTGACTAATTCTGAATTTGTGAAAGTGATGCAGTGCAAAACAACAAAAGACATATGGGATAAATTGGAGACAATATATGAAGGTTCAATGACAAAGTCAAAGAGTAAAAGTTGCAAACTTACAGAGCTCAGTTTGAAGGTCTTAAGATGAGAGAAGCTGAGAACATTGCTATATTCATGCTTCGAGTTGATGAAGTTGTCAACCATATCTGAGGTATTGGTGAGAGTTTAGAAGAGAATATTGTTGTGAAGAAGGTACTCAAATCTCTCCTTAGAAGGTTTGATCCTAAAATATTTGCTATTAAGGAAGCTAAGGATTTTAATACTTTAAAATTGATTGAACTACATGGAACTTTGACTACATTTGAAATGAGATTTGAAATTGAAGATTCTATAAGAAAAGAGGTTGCTTTCAAAGTGTCTATGAAGCAAGTTGATCAAAATTTTAATTTTGGATCAAATCTAGAAGAAACAAATTTTGTTAGGAAGGTACAAAGAGGTTCTGGTAAGCCCAAAGGAAAATTACCTTTCAAGTCTTTCAATTGTGGAGAATAGGACATTTTATGGCTAAGTATCCCCATAAGAATACTAACAGTGTTGAGTAAAATAATGGAAGGAAGTCATTTCAAATAAATTTTAGAGGCCGGGAGAAACATAAAATTTTCTACACTAATGAGGAAGAAGACTACTCCACTAAAGAAGAAGATGAAGACATCTCCAAAGATGAAAAAGATAAATTTGTGTTCATGGCTTTTGAGACCATTGATGGAGATGCTGAAATGGATTCCAAAAATAATGAAGAAGAGGTAGATCTTATGGAAGAATTGATGTGTGTTGGAAATGAAATCAAGAGACTAAAAAATAGAATTGTGGAAGAAGTGAGATCTAAGGAAAAGATATCTCAAGAATTGAAGAAAGAAGAAAAAATGATTGTTGTGTTGGGAATAGGATTCCATTTAATTGCAATCCTAAACATTATTTCATGTATCTCCTAAGTCCTTGGAAAGTGTTCCCCAAACACTAGGATTATAAAGAGATTAAATTTGAATGAAATGAACATGTAAATTGACATTTGGTATCAAAGCTAATGGTTGGTTAGAGTTTGGGATGCCTTTCTCTTAAAATTTTGAATTTTTTTTTGTTGTAGTGGGAGCTTTTACTATTGTGTTATTGTAGATTTGTAAAATAATTATGTTATAATGTATTTGGGCTGATGGTTGTAAGACTTGGTATGGCTTGCTCAGTCCCTAAAAGGAAATTCTTGGTAAAAGAGTTCTCCCAAGTGATAAGGGGGGGCAATTGGGTTAAACTAGTTCTTGGGTTAGAGTTAGTGGATTAACCTTTAGTGGTCTTTAGCACATGGTTTTGTACTAATTGTATTGGTTCATGGTTTTTGGAGCTCATGGTTTTGAGCCCATGGTTTTGCATGTATGGATGATCTTCATTTAGGAGATGGTTATCATGATGTCATGGATAGCTTGCTTACATGTTTCAATGGGAGCTTTTGACACTGATGGTTTGATGTTTATCTTGTTGCCATGTATAGTTTGGTATCATAGTTCAGTGGGAGCTTTGGTAGGATAAGCTTATCTTCATGTGATTGGGGATATTTTTTTCTTTGTTTAGAGTGGTTTCTATTATCTCATGGTTTACTCTTGATATGCATTTAGAGTTTGGAATGGTACTAGTTCTCTTGAGACCAAGATGTATATATGTTACGATGCATGTGATCTCCTAGCAGGAGATAGTTAGATCATGTTGTCATATTTATGTTCCTAATTCATGATTGGAGCTTTTACATTGATCTTGTGTAGTTCTCTTATGTATTGGGTACATTAATCATTTTCTTGATTATTGCATGATAGTTCTATGTTGCATTTGGAGTTTGGCATGGATTGGTTGGTTGCAGGTCCTCATGGATACTTGGAGAAATAGGTGAGGCTTGAGTTCTCTTATGGTAAGAGATATATGTTGGAATGGTTACTTGTAAGAAAATATTTTTCAATAGTAAAGACTGAGAAGCCTACACCTTGGTTGGACATGAGTTCAACACACTCAACGGTTTCACATGCCTCCAAAGAGGCAGTTTGGTTACAAAGACTTGGGAAAGGTATTGGTTTTAATTGCAAGTAAGTTAAACTTGAATGTAATAGTTAGAGTGCTATTTGTTTAGCCAAAAAATACTATGTATCATGCTCATACTAAGCATGTTGATGTTCAGTATCACTTTGTGCAAGAAATGGTTGAGAGTGGGAAGGTATTAATTGAGAAAGTTGACACTTTAATTAATGTTGCAGATTATCTTATGAAACCAGTTCCTATAGATAAGTTCTCTTGGTTTTGAGTATTAATAATTTTCTTCAAGCTTCATGATTATGCAGGTTGCATTTGAAGTTGGCATGAATTGATTAGTTAGTGAAGGAAGGCCATTGGCCTTAAGTCCTATACTTGATTTACAATAATGATTCCTTGTTTAGAATAATTGCAATGTATATTGTCAAGTGAGAGAATGTTGGGAATAGGATGCCATTTAATTGCAATCCTAGACATTATTTCATGTATCTCCTAAGTCCTTGGAAAATTTTCACCAAAAACTAGGATTAGAAAGAGATTAAATTCGAATGAAATGAACATGTAAATTGAAATTTGTAATTAATTCTAAATGATAGGAACATGTGGGGTCACCCAAGAAGAGCTCCTACAAAATAGGAGCACATGGGGCACCCACATGGAAGGTGGAACTCACCTTGGGTTAAGCTAACTATTTGGAGTAAAAGATAATGTTGGTTCTTTTTTACAGTGTAACCAAGTTTGTCTTCTAATCTACCTATGGAATTGCCAATTCCAATCGAAGGAAGCTTGAAGGACCTTGAAAAACTAACGAGGACTTTAAAAATTCTCCTACACTTCAGGCTCTACAAGACCTAGCAGGGTGATCCCTTAATGTGTTTAAAACCTTTGCACCATTATTACAAACGACATTAACAATAGCATATAATCTCACATAATAGCTCAACACGATAGGATAATATCAACTAGAATTGGTTGTTCAAAGATAATATCAACTATCTGGAGCATGAGATAACTAAACACAATCCATTGTATAAGATAGTCATTGATTTGTAATTTGTAGAATTCTCTAAGAAAAGACAAACAAATATTGAACTACACTAATAAGTACAACTTAGATCAGTGCCATATATCCATTGCAGGAGTCAAATTCATAAGCATCTAGAGGTGTATAACAGATTTAATACATGACATATAAGATCCCTAACAATATTCCATTACAATTTCATCAGTATACATTCTAACCCAATGCTACTTATCAAATCCTTATACAGAACATATCTGCCTATAATCCCATTCAAGCATTTTAATTAATTCATTGAATTAAAGCTAAAATAGAATCATACACACCACAACAGTGAGATGGATAAAACAACAATTAGTTATTCCATTCAAAGTTAAGATATGCATGTACAATGGAGAGACATGAGCTTGAATTTATCATTTCAACTCAAATTCTAGTACTATTATACAACATTAAATCCCCATCAACTCAAAACCTGTTACAGAATGACTCAAAACCTAAATTGCATTTCTCTAAAACCATCAAACTTTACAATTTTCTCTACAACTTCACCTAGACTAGACAAAAAATGTCTAACTTGCTAACCCATACTTTTGGCCTTGAAATCCTTATAGAGAATGAAGGAGCAAACAAGCATTGGGCCAACAAGTACACATGTCACCAGCCAATCAGAGCACTTGGTGATATTCCAAAATTTGCTACAATAGCCATCACCCCGGAGAATATTCTTGTTCATCATGTTAGCTGAGGAAATTTGATGCAATAACAAAAAACCACAAGAAACAAACGCTGAGAATGCCATCAATGCAAAACTAGAACCATTGTAACCGTAGCATCTGATTTTCCACCTATTAGTAGTCCATTCTTTTTACTCTTCCTCAGTCAAATACTTAGTTACCCATTTCTGGTATTAATCATCAGTTGAAAAGTCAAAATTAATTACCTCATCCACCTTCGCAATATAAGGTACGTACTTTACCGCTACCTGATTTGCATCCCTTTCAAAAGATTCCATAATTGAGTTGGTGCCAATAATCTTATCCATATAGCTCACCAACAAATCATAATTTGAGTCATCAAAAACTAATTTAATTTGATCATTGATGACCTCATTTGCTTGATCCTGCCATTGTTGGAGTGACCCGATTTTCCCCTACTCATCAATTATATCAAGTAACAATGTGTTACCCCAATCATTGAAATTCTTCACCAATTCCCTAATATTCTTACTCAAATCATCTGGTAGGGTTTGAAAACCCTGCAATGACTTAACTAATACTTGAGTAGACTTTAATGATTGGGGCCTATTATTGGTGTCAAACCTTGAGGCCTTATACATAACATCCAAATCACTGGCCCTAGGGAACCAATTTCCAATGAATGGTATCACTACCTCCTAATCCCTATCAATATTATTTATTGCTTCTAACAAAAAAGAATATAAAGAATGTATAGATAAAAATTTACTATAAACTTTTTCATTTAAATTCCTCAAGACAGTAGTAACAATCTCCTTTTGCTTTGAAAGAGATCCCTCCTCACTTACCTTTAATGATGTATGTAATTCATCAATTCTTTGTAAGATTTTCTTCTTTGTAGGATCCACAGAGCACTGTGTTTCTTCATCAATTTCCTCTTGAGAAGGGGTGAAGGAAGGATTCTGATTGGGAGACCTTGGTGTGGAAACAATTGGAAAAGTAGGAGGCACTGACCCTGCTGTGGAAGGTAATGTCCTAGTTCCTAGAGCACTTGATGTCTCCCCAATCTGTTTATACCTAAACCTCTCCACCTCAGTCTTCAACTCTACATTCTTTTGTTGCATCTTGTTGTATTCCTTAATCAATAGGTTATACTTCTCCATTAGGCTATTCTTTTTAGCCTCCACCCTTTGAGTAGTCTTTTGGGCCAATTTGGCCACATTCACAGTCAAATTAGTACCCTCGGTGGTTGAGGTCTCTGAAGCTCTCTTTATTATTAATCCTCCTCTGAAATTTAGATTAATATCAAAAACATCTAGTTTTCTCCCTTGTGGGGCCAATGCCCAAATTGCCAAGGTTTCATACTCTTCACTAAAAGCAAAGTCTTGAAGTGTTTCCTTGACTTCTTCTTCACTAGATTCTTGCAAGGGATGCTTGGACATCATAATAGCATTAAATGCTACAGCATCTGCAATGGCCCATTTAGGAAAAATCAATACACTAGCCTGACTCACCAGTTTTCTTCCTTCTTCAGGAGTGATGTTCTTGAATTCTTCCATCAATTCAGCTTTCACCTCCTCATCATTCTCCTAGTTTGACCCTTCAGGTCTTAGTTCTCTTCTCTTCTTATATTTATCTTGATATTCTTCAAACTTTATCCTCCATACCAATTGCAAGAATACAGGAGTTTTTACAAATGTATTGTCATCTAGAAACTCCTTGCATGCTCTATTCTTTCATCTTGTACACTCTTTCCTTTCATATCTAAATCAGATAAAACCAATTCAACTAGTCTAGGATGGGAAGGCATACCAACTTGCATGTCCTGATCAGTCACAATGATTTCATCCATCAAATTCTCTTATGGTTGATCAATTCTTTGCCTCTTAGGGCTTGGCTCAAATGGTGGTGATGAGGGATTGTCTTCTGGTGACGATTCTAAATCAATAATCTTGATTGTCCCAGGCACTTTAAATTTTGGACCTGGTTGTGGAGGCAACTTCATAATTTGCTTTCCTTGTCTGTCCACTTCTTCCTCGTCACTGTTGATATCCTTTTTCCTTCTATAAATGGGCCACCTTTCTGTAGGCTGATATGTTGGCCTTGTTTCAATTGGTCTTGCACCTTGTTCTTGTACATCCAGGCTCAGTTCCAAGTTTACCTTTTTGGCTCTCAAAGTGCCCATAATCTCTTTGAAGTTCACCAAAAAATCAATTTTCTTATGATATGGACTGAACTCCAACAATGGACCATACTTAGGATCCATTTTGTGCACAATATCTAATATCTTATCATAAGTTGTCCATTTCTCCTTGTTCAACTCCTACTTATTTAGGTCAAACTCATTTCTAATCAAATCCTCAGGGAAGTTGAACTCATGCACAAACTTGCCATCTTTTATTCTTTGTCTAAAAAGAGCAAAGAAACCCTCAAGATCATGTTACTACTTTGGACCACACCTCAGATGGTAATCATCAAAGAATTTATCAAAATGCACCCAACCTCCCTTTGAAAAGGAAAAATCAGACACCACTATATAATCAGAGAAAAATGTTCCCTTTCCCCTCCGAGTGAGATTGTCCTCATGAATACAACCTATTTGCCACATAAATTCTACAAACCCCACCCTTGGTGGCACATTGTGTGGCAATATATGAGGGGATCCCTGGAAACCATATACTCTCAAAATGGTGCTGACTAGGTATGGGATAATGTCACCCCAGTTATGGTAAACTTTCAATTCTCGCTTCCTCCCCTTTGGCCTAAGGAAATAATGTAATTCCTCAGGGATCCTAGGTATATTCACCATCAATCGAGCCCTCAATCTGGAAGCAAAGAAATTATCAAATCACACATAACTAGTGCTTTCCTCATTACAAGATAAATTTGTAGCCCATATCTGTATTGGAAATATTTCTCCATCAACCGATTTCCTTAATTTCATCCTCTCAAAGAAAAAGTCGGCATTCTTGAACAAGAACATAAGCATCAACATAGAATGCCAAAAGAATTGAGTGTTGGTATCATTTTTTTGCAACTTTGACAACCCTTCATGTATCCTCTTAGCCCAGAAAGGGGCAAAGTCATAAGTCATAGAGAAGTTAGGGTGTTGTATTTGTACCCCCATGAACATATAAGAAATGGGCATCACCACACCAGGAATGAAACCCAAAATTTGACATAATGAATAGAAAGTGGCCAGGAAATTATTTTCAAAAAAAATTAATCTGAAAGGTTCCTGGTCACTAGAGCTGATATGAAATCTTGAACCTCTTTCCCTAGCCAAATGAGGTGGAAGCAACTTAGCTCTAAAAAGAGACTTCAATTTTGCATTTTCCTACTTCATCTCCTCAAGATTGATAGGAACCAAGTCTTCACTAGGTTCACTCAGGCCAAAAATTTGTTGGATTTCTTCTCTGTTAATACTTAATAAAATCCCTTCCATCATTATCTCTGATTACCTGTGTGATAGGGTCATATCTTGTAGCCATTGCCCTAATCAAGTCTACATTAGGGAAAAAATTAGGTACCACTAGCTTTCCCATATCATACATCTAGCCATTTGAAAAATGGTGAGGTAAATTCCTCTGTCCATACCACAATCTGAACATTTCCAAACCTGTGAGGGGAACCCTAGCATCGACCATATTAGAGCAATTGTATACTAACCATTCCCATAGGATTTTCCCTCACAAAAGAACCAATCCCTTCCTTCTATCATTTCTTGACAAGGGCAATTGATCCAAGAAATCATCGTACAGGTTTCTTTTCAAATATTCAATCTGGCCAGAATGTTGCTTGGGTGGTGCCATCTCAGAAAAACTAGGGCTTCATTACAACATTATAATTCAAATAGCTAGTACTAACCAAAGATAGAAAATTACAAAACAAAACACTACAATTTCTCACAGCTATAATTAAATTATAGCCATAACACATTCATCAAAAAGTTCAATGACAAGAAAATCCTCTCCCAAATTCAAGTACAGAATGACTGGGAGGCACAAAAAATAAACTCATGGCTTTTTTTGCAAAAATCCCAAATTCTGGCCGTAGAGACTCACAATTCTACCTTCGGCTCTGAGACTACTCCACAAAATACTTAAATTCTTTGTGATACAAATAAAGTAGAAGAATTGATTTTATGTCGATCAAATTGTGCTAGTAAGTGTCTCATCTACCATTAAATCTCACTCACGTGCTACATGAACGGCTCCAACCATATTTGATGTAGATTTAAATTCAAGTCGTTGATCCTTCAATTAGATCAAATGATCGAACAACTATCTTAAAAATAAGTTGACACAATTGCCAACATGGAAACAAAGGGCACACCATACCATACACCTCGAAGGAAGTCCACAGTCACCCATGATATCGGGATCGGTAAAGATCCTGCAACTTTGGATCACATGATGGCAGGCGACAGTAGATCTTGAAAAAAGGTGATCTTGTTCCTTCAAAACATTAGTCAACCTTATCATTATCTGTCAAGCACCTTTTTTGTTGAGATCATAACATCTTCATTGATTTGAAGCATGTGCATCTCACAAGAATTTTAGTAACCTGCAACATAACATATTAAAGCTAGATTAAAGTATTTCATTGTTTCTTTGGCTCCACCAGATGACACACATGGCGGTCACCTACAATATCGCGATCAGTAAAAACCTTGCAATTCTAGATCATGCAATGGTGGGTAGCTGTAGATGTTAAGCATCAGTGATCTTGATCTTTCAACATAGTCGTTAGCCTTATCCTTAACCAAGAAGCAGGTTTCCCATCTAGATTATAACAGATCTGTTGATTTAAAACACGTGCACCCTAAGAGCACTTTAGTAACCTGCCTTTTAATGTATTTAAGGCCAGATTAGTGTATTTCCTTATCCTTTCGGCTTCATCAAATGAGACATGTGGCACTCGCCCGTGATATCACAATTAGTAAAGATACTATAGCTTTGGATCACGCGATGGTGGGAAACAGTTGATATCAGAAGGAAAATTGATCAACAGTAGCATGAATACGATCCCTAATGCAAAATAAAACATTCATTAAAAGGACAAGGGGACATCACTAGGAAGATGGAAAAAAATGACATAAGTTGTTTTTAAAAACAATGAAGCATGGGGTCATCCAAGACTTAGGGAAAATAAAACCCACGAAGGAAATAAAAATTAAAACCAAAGGGACCAAGCCTAGACAGAAGGATGGGACATAAGTTGTTTTAAGAGCCTTCCAAAAGTAACAGCAAAATAGATCCCATCCCAGGCATAAAGTAAACATAAGGGTTTTACATGAAGACAAAGCTAAAGCCGCAACCCTTAGAAATTTTCCAACACCATGAAAGGCTAGCGACATAAGGCAGGGCGTGAGTGACAAACAAGGAGCAAAAATTTTAAGCTCCATTAGTGGCTCCAGTTGGGGATGTTCATTCCACTAGAATGAAGTGAGAATTCAGAATCTCAGGAAGAGCAGACCAAGAGGCAGAGATGACCAAAAAGGGATTGTTCGGACAAAACAACCCAACTATGTACAAAATATATACAAAATGTAAAAAATCTAAAATATTGTTCATGGAAAAGAATACTTCAAGTGAAGTATAACTTCAAGAACTGTCCATGAACTGGCAGTTCAAGAATATCGCCTATCATATCTTGGAGGAAGTACGAATCTTCACCCCACTTACCATTAATCAAAAATGGACCCAACCAGATTACATCAAATTTCCCATGTTTCCCCTTATCTTCTAGTCTGGCATTCCACATTAAAATCAAGTCTCCATCTTTGAAACTCCTTGTAGTTGCATTTCTTTTTTGAGCTTCCCTCTTGGTTTCATCTAATTCTATAAGAGCTTCCACTCTCAATTGCATCTCATCATCAATATCATTATCATACATCTGGACAAACTTATACATTTACATTAAGTTATTTTTGGGTAACTTGGAATTTATCCCATAAACCAAGTCAAATGGGGCACAACCTATTGCCTTCTTCGCAGTTATCCTATCTACCCAGACTGCTAATCTCAACTTAGAATCCCAAGCCCTCTTATTCTGATCCAGGATTCTTTTAATAATCTTCATCAAGCTTTTATTGCTTGATTTTGCTTGTCCATTTCCCTCTGGGTGGTATGGTGATGAATAAGAAATTTGGATGCCATGCTTCTCGCAAAATTCTATGTATTCCTCATATCTAAAACACATTGCATTATCTGATACAATCCTTTCTAGACATCCAAATCTAGTCAATATGTTGCTCATCAGGAGTCAATTACCAATTTACTAGTGGCTTTCTTTGTTGGAATTGCTTCCACCCACTTAGTGAAATAATCAGTGGCCACCAATATCCATGAGTGGCCCCCACTAGATTTACATGCTATCTCTCCTACAAAATCAATACCCCACTGTTGGAATGGAGCTTGTACTATAACTAGTTTTAAAGGAAAGTTACCAGAAAACTTTAACTTACCAGAGAAATGTTGAAAAGCATCACATGTCTTCACTAGTTGGTGTGCATCCTTAAAAACTATAGGCCACCAAAATCCAGCCCTCATTATCTTGTGTGCAATTTTTTTAGCCATATAATGCCCTCCAAAAACTCCACCATGCATCTCACTCAAAAGTTTTTTTGCTTGATCTTGGTCAACACACTTCATCATGACACCTTCTCCATTTCTCCACCAGATCTTTCCATCTACGATAACATATTTGATAGCATGTAACTTCAATGTTCTTTTCTCATTTTCACTCAAGTTGTTAGGACATTTCATTCTTTGCAAACAATATATCACATCTTTATACCATTCAGAATGCTCCATATCACATATGTGTGATCTATTCTCCTCTTCTAGAAAATTTATCTAATTTTCTTCTAGATTACTTTGGGCCATAAGCTTGGCCAATCCTTCTCCTCTCATCAGTTTGGTAATCTAGACCTCAATATTGAATTTGTGGATCCGATTTATTCACCTACACCTTCTTCCTGACACTTCCTACTGTTTGAAAATGTCCTTAACAACAACACTAGGCACATAAGAAATTATAGTAGCTCCCATCGAATAAGGCCTAAAAGCCTTCATAGCTTTTACCAGTGCATATGCCTATTTTTCATTTATATCATACTTAAGTTCTGTAGCTTGTAAAGATTTGTTGAAAAAGGCCATAGGTTGTTCAAAAGCTTCTGCATTCTTTTGCAATAACACAGCTGCAATTGTGTGGAATGATGCAAATGAGAAAATCTATAATGGTTTGGAAAAATCAGGGGTTCTTAAGATAGGAGTCTCCTTTATTGCTTGCTTAATGGCTTGGAAATCCTGCATAGACTCATTATCCCATTCAACCTTGGCTCCTTTCTTGAGCATTTTGGAAATAGGATAAACTATCTCAGCAAAAAAATTCACAAACCTCCTTATGAAGTTTATTTTTCCAAAGAAAGATTGTATTCCTTTGACATTTCGGGGTTGTGGAACTTTATCAATTGCAATTACCCTCTCTAGATCAATTTTTACTCCATCGTTGGAAACAATATGTCCCAATAACTTTCCCTCTAGTACCTCGAACACACACTTCTTTGGATTCAAAGAAATACCATACTCCAAAGCTCTAATGAATATCTTCTCTAGATGCTCACAATGATCCTCTTCCTTTTTAGAATATGTTGTCAAGTCATCTTAGTAAATCACCAAAAAAAAATTAATGAAATTTGAGAACGCCACATCTATGGCTCTTTGAAAAGTGGCCCCTCCATTTGTTAGACCAAACGACATTCTTACATAAACATATGTTCCCCATGGTGTAGTGAAAGCAGTCTTAAAATACTCAGACTCTTTGACCATAAGCTAGTTATAACCAGAAAATCCATCCATCATGGACGTCAATTCACAACCTGTCACCCTTTGCAACATGGCTTCCATATTGGGTAATGGATAATTGTCTTTTAATGAAGACACATTCAAATTTATGAAATCTACACATAATATGATGCCTCCATTTTTATTCTGTACTGGTACCAAGTTTGACACCCAGGATGAATGTTTGATTGGCTTGATGATTCTTGCATCCCTTAGTTTCAGTAACTCTTCTTGCATTTTGGGGGCTAAAGTGGGATTAATAGGCCTTTGCTTTTGTTTGAATGGCTTGGCATCATCACGCAAAGGAATCTCATGTTGGAAAAGATCCTCCCTGCATGCCTTAAGGTCATCATAGGACCATGCAAACAAATGCCTAAACTTCCTTAATAAGTCAATTAGTAACCTTCTCACCTTTGGTGACATTTTCTTTCCAATATACACCTTCTTTGGGGATGCTTCTATTCTAAGATTTATCTCTTCCAAGTCATCAAGATGGGGAGTAGTGTGATTAGCCTTTGTCTTATCTTGATTATCAAACACTCTTTCTAGTACAACTAGACCCTTGGGAATTGTGTTTGTCTTTAACTGAATGACCTCATTTCCAAATATGGTATCCTTAACATCAATATTTTCAACAAAAGCTCCAAATTCAATTTCCTAATTTTCATACTCTCCCACACAATTCAAAAACCTTAATATGTCATCATCATTATCAAAAACTTGCCAATTTTTTATATTATCAGGGACAAATGGCCTGGTTTGCACCTCAACCTTTGAAATTCTAGCATAAGATATATCATCCAGTTTTAATGCAATGTTGGCTAATAAATCTTCCACCTTATTTTGACCTCTCTCCATCCATCCTATGCCAAATGCATCAAAGTTCTCCAATTCATCCCAAATAGCATTCCTATACTGTTTCAAACACTTGTTATTTAATACAAACTTGGATTTGACTTGGGAGACCACAAGCTCAGAATTCCCAATTGCGTTGAGCTTCTTGATCCCATGTTTTTCAGCCAATCTCAACCCTAATAACAAGGATTCATACTCTACCACATTATTTGTGCATTCAAATAGCAGAGTGAAAGAGAACCTGAATGTCTTTCCACTTGGTGATCATAACAAGACACCTACACCAAATCCTTCTTTTGAACTTGCACCGTCAAAATACATAGTCCACAAGTCATCAGATTCTGACAATTGCTTTATTTTTGTATCAATTAATGCAGTAGGCTTATCACAATCATTATAAAATTCCTCAACCCTGAACTCATCTATACCATTGTCAATAAAACATGTCATATTTTCAATCGGACCATTCTCAATCATATGAGATACTTTTGATTCTCTTTCAATTTTGACATCCTTACCATCAATGGAGAAAGTAGCAAATGACAAATCACATTGCATGTTACCCCCATCGATGCACTCCATTTTCTTGAAAAACGCATTCCAAAATGAGGTGGGATGTCTGCGACTAATATAGTCATGACTAAATCTTTGTCAAGGTACTTAGTCAATTTATAAGGCAATGCTCTAATAGTCCCAATAACTAGCACTTCTCTTGAATCCATAGCATAGCATTTACCTTGAGTAGTATCTACTGTCAAGCACATTTCCTCCATTATTTTGACTAGCATAACATTATTTGATGCCCCTGAATCTATCATACAATTCTTTAAAGTTTTCTCATTTATATCCACACTTAAGAAAAAAGGGGTTATGTTTTCAAGGCACATGTTAATAGAATTTCCTAAATACACAAGGGGAATTTGTGACACAATTCCCTCCACTTCCTTTTCTTTCTCTTTATCCTTCACTTCTTTACCACTTCCTTGTTTAGTCTTATTACCAACAACATTTGTGATCAAGGCTATTGTCTTTTCTTTGTGTTCATTTATCATCATCATTTCTAACAAAGGTATAGTTACTTTAACCTAAGAAAGCACATGAAACATATCTACAGGTGTGTATTTAGGAAGATTAGACATCATACCTTCATCATTTTCTTTTCTCTCTAGTTGATTATTTCCTCCTAGCTTCTTTTGCTTCTTATCTTCTGCAACAGATTTAGCTACCTTTGTAATCACCTTGGTCTTCACCAGTGATGAAGTCACATCATCTTGAGGCTTTGGGGTTTCATTCTTTTTGGTCCAAACCTTATCATTCTTAACATCTTTGACTTTTACAATATCTTTTTTGTTGTCAACCTTAATACCTTTGTTTTTGTCCTTTTGCTTTTTTATAAATAGGCCTGCAAGTTTACCCTGCTCACCACCCATAGTCCTATTTCTCAATTGAAGTAAAATTCTCATTTGAGCAGCCATTTCTTCATTCAATCTTGCAATCTCTTCTTCTAACGGTCTCCTCAAGGACACTAAATCTTCAACCTGCTCCATATTGCAAGCATTATGATCAAAATCACCTTCCTCATCAGAAAATATCTGTTGATGATACAACTCACTTCTTTGCCTCTGATTGTCCACATCAACTTCCTGTATTTCATCATCAAAAGAAAATTATGCCTCAGCAATGTATGATCTAGCCATACAAACATCTACATCATCCTACTCATATTTTGATGTCTTCTCATGAGCATCCTCTATTTCCTCAACAACAAGCAATTGAGCAACACCACATTAATTTTGATCATGTGGATGTTCACACACTTCACACCATGGTCTATATGGTACTAGATTCACTAAATGTTTATGCAAAGGGTTTGGCGTATGCTGATCATTTTTAGGCTTCTGGCTAGGAAGGATTGGTTTTCCATCTTTCCAATTTGTATTGTAAGGATAATTTTGCAATCTAGGCTACCTATCATTTCCATTATAGGATTTCCTTTCATTTCCTATACCCTTCTCTTGCTTAGCAATAGTTTGTTTTATGTCTTTCAGAGTATTGTAAACCTTTTCCCACTTTTCATCATCCTTAGGCTTTGCAGCAGGAACTTTCTCAGTCTTATTCCTAGGATTTTTTAATGGTGTAGGTACTTCTCTCCTACCATACTTCCCAGAAGCTCTTCTATTACTCTCAATATTTATATCCACCCTAAATGCATCCCTCATAGTCCAAGGGTCCTTATCTCTGAGGAGATATGCCATTTCAGCATCAAAAGCATTGAAATATGTAGTTAAACAAACATTTTCATCAAGCCTCAAAACCTAAAACAATTTATACATTGCTTCCTAAAATCTTAAATTAAACTCTATCACAGGCTCATTCAATGACTTCTTGATGTTATTAAATTCATTTAACATAAAACTATCATTATTTTAATCACCATACTGCTCCTTGAAACACTTCTCAAACTCATCCCATGAACCAATACTAGCATTAGGTAGACCTCTATACCAATCCCTTGCATCTTCTACCAGAGATTGTACAAACAATTTCATTACAACATCTTTATGTTCTACCTCATAATCATTTAGCATATCCATAAAATCTTTCAAGTGTTCCTCTGTTGCTACAACATTATTGCCAGCAAACTTATTCATCTTTTCTCTCAAGTCAGCAGGGATGGGATTTGGATAACCAGGGATACCATCAAAGAATAATGGCCTATACCTTTCCAACTGTATAGGTCATCATTGAAATAATCTTTCATTCATCTGAGGATCAACACCAGACCCTAAATCTTGTACTTTAGAGCCATCCTGATTAGGATTTATGGACCAATTTGCATGAGTCTTCAGGCTAGAATTATTTGTGGTGGGGTCTGGATTATTTTTAGGACTGCCCTTTAAAACATCTTGGTGATTTGATGAGGTTGCATCTTGTGTAGCCTCATCCATGTTTTACATCTTAATGAAACTTATTTTCCTCTTCATTTATGCATTCATAGCCTCAATTTCTATTCTATCCAACTCTTCAGATAGAGCCTCACTCTCCTTCCTATCCTTTTCTAAGGCAGATTCTATTTGAAATGACACATGTGGCCGAAGATCTTGTTGAGTGGAATGGGGATTTTCCTTCTCTTTTATTATAATCCCCTCAACCTTTTATTTTCCCTTATCCATGATAAGCTTAGGGTTGGTATTACTTGGTTGAGATTTATCATGATTTGAGGGTTTTGGGTTGGCAAGTTTGGGTTTTCCCTTATCCTCGCTGGGAGCTCCAGGGTTTTCTTTAGACACATGTTTTCCTTCCTTATTATCAACCTTCTATACAACTGGACCCTCAACACTTGGTTTAGGTTCTACTTGGTTCAATATCATCATTGTTGCCAACTATCTCATCAACCTATCCCTTTCAATCACATCATCCCTCAACTCTACTTCTCTTTCTTTTTCTCTTTTATTCCTGAGCTTAGCTTGCTTTTGGATTTCCCACCTCAAAGAATTAATGTCTCCAAAAACATCATCAAGTTCAAGCAAAGTCACCTCAGAACCTGATGTATCATCTAGGTCTATTAGATTGACCTCTTCCAGCACATGTTCAAACAATAAAGGGTTTACATCATTTTCAGCAGGAGGAGGAGGCACATCACTGGTGCAATCTCTATGATGGCTTTGACTTCTACTCCTACCTCTTCTCTCTTCAACATATTTGATACTAACAAGCCCTTTATTCTGACATCTCACATCTTCTTGAACCGGTGTATCAAATAATGAATCAAAAAATCCACGACTGTCTGACTCAGAATTTCTAGATACCTCTTCAAGATTCTTAGGGATAGGGTGTAAAAGTTTACTTGTACCTTGATGTACAAAAACATGTGATGCAGGAGCAACATTACTAGATTCTGATCTTTTCTTTATCCAGTCCTTCTTCTTCATTTTTGGAAGTTCACCTTCCAATTTCTATTCTGAATGATTCTTCATGAATGACCTAGTGTTCTTAATTCTTCGTACTTGTCCAAAAATTCTTTCCACTTACAATAAACCTTTCACAATAAAATGCACACTGGTGCAGAGAATTCAGAGTTGCTACCCAAATTTCTTGGGAATACCAAATACCTAAAGATAGGTGGTAGAATATAAAAACCTTTGGAACCTCGTATTGAAAACACACAAAAGTGCATTACAACATAACTCTTAATGCTTATGAAAATAGAAGTGGACAAACCTAACACATAATTATAGGCTCAACCTTCAAATCATAGAAACACTATGATAACTCTATGCAAAATGCACAACCGAGATACTAACAAGAAATATTAAAATTAGCTCCCTAGGAGAGTCGCCATTTTTTTGGTTCTTTTTTACAATGTAACTAGGTTTGTCTTCTAATCTACCTATGGAATTTCCAATTCCAATCGAAGGCAACTCGAAGCACTTGGACCAACTGATGAGGAATTTTAAAATCCTCCAACACTTCGGGCTCTGCAAGACCCGAGAGGGTGATCCCTTAATGTGTTTACAACCTTTGCACCATTATTATAAATGACATTAACAATAGCATATAATCTCACTTAATAGCTCAACACGATAGGATAATATCAACTAGAATTGGTTGTTCATAGACAATATCAACTATTTGGAGTATGAGATAACTAAACACAATCCATTGTATAAGATAGTCATTGATTTGTAATTTGTAGCAAGATCTACGAAAAGAAAAACAAATACTGAACTACACTAATAAGTACAACTTAGATCAGTGCCATATATCCATTGCAAGAGTCAAATTCATAAGCATCTAGAGGTGTATAACATATTTAATACATGACATATAAGATCCCTAACAATATTGCATTACAATTTCATCAATATGCATTCTAACCCAATACTACTTATCAAATCCTTATACATAACATATCTCCCTATAATCCCATTCAAGAATTTTAATTAATTCCTTGAATTAAAGCTAAAATAGAATCATACACAACACAACAGTGAGATGGATAAAACAACCCTTAGTTATTTCATTCAAAGTTCATATATCCATGTACAATGGAGATACATGAGCTTGAATTTATCATTTCAACTCAAATGCTATTACTGTTATACAACATTAAATCCCTATGAACTCAAAACCTGTTACAGAATGACTCAAAACCTAAATTGCATTTCTCTAAAACCATCAAACTTTACAATTTTCTCTGCAACTTCACCTAGACTCAACAAAAATTATTTAACTTTCTAACCCATACTTTTGGCCCTGAAATCCTTCTTATAGAGAATGAAGGAGCAAACAAGCATTGGGCCAAAAATTACACATGTCACCAGCCAATTGGTGCACCTAGTGATATTCCAAAATTTGTTACAATAGCCATACCCCAGAGAATATTCTTGTTCATCATGTCAGCTGAGCAAAGTTGATGCAGTAACAAAAAACCACAAGAAACAAATGCTGAGAATGCCATCAATGCAAAACTAGAACCGTTGTAACTGCAACATCTGATTTGCCACCTGTTAGTAGTCCATTCTTTTTACTCTTCCTCATTCAAATACTTAGTTACCCATTTCTGGTATTCTTCATTAGTCGGCCAGTCAAAATTAATTACCTCATCCACCTTCGCAATATAAGGTGTGTACTTTACCGCTACTTGATTTGCATCCCTTTCAAAAGATTCCATAAATGAGTTGGTGCCAATAATCTTATCCATATAGCTCACCAACAAATCATAATTTGAGTAATCAAAAAATAATTTAATTTGATCATTGATGACCTCATTTGCTTGATCCTGCCATTGTTGGAGTGACCTAATTTTCCCCTGCTCATCAATTATATCAGGTAACAATGTGTTACCCCAATCATTGAAATTCTTCACCAATTCCCTAATCTTCTTACTCAAATCATCTGGTAGGGTCTGAAAACCCTGCAATGACTTAACTAATACTTGAGTAGGCTTTAATGATTGGGGCCTATTATTGGTGTCAAACCTTGAGGCCTTATACATAACATCCAAATCACTAGCCCTAGGGAACAAATTTTCAATCAATGGTATCACTACCTCCTGATCCCTATCAATATTCTTTATTGCTTCTAATAGCAAAGAATATAAAGAATGTATAGCTAAAAATTTCCTATCAACCTTTTCATTTAGATTCCTCAAGGTAATAGTAACAATCTCCTTTTGCTTTGAAAGAGATCCCTCCTCACTTACCTTTTATGATGTGTGTAATTCATCAATTCTTTGTAAGAGTTGCTTCTTTGTAGGATCCACAAAGCACTATGTTTCTTCATCAATTTCCTCTTGAGAAGGGGTGAAGGAAGGATTCTGACTGGGAGACCCTGGTGTGGAAACAATTGGAGAAGTAGGAGGCACTAACCCTGTTGTGGAAGGTAATGTACTAGTTCCTGGAGCACTTGATGTCTCCCCAATTTGTTTATACCTAAACCTCTCCACCTTATTCTGCAGCTCTACATTATTTTGTTGCATATTGTTGTATTCTTCAATCAAGAGGTTATACTTCTCCATTAGGCTATTCTTTTCAGCCTCCACCCTTTGAGTAGTCTTTTGGGCCAATTTGGCCACATTCACAGTCAAATTAGTAGCCTCAGTGGTTGAGGTCTCTGAAGCTCTCTTTATTATTAATCCTCCTCTAAAATTTGGATTAATATCAAAAACATCTAGTTTTCTCCCTTGTGGGGCCAATGCCCAAATTGCCAAGGTTTCATACTCTTCACTAAAAGCAAAGTCTTGAAGTGTTGCCTTGACTTCTTCTTTAGTAGAGTCTTGCAAGGGATGCTTGGACTTTAGAATAGCATTAAATGTTATAGCATCTGTAATGTCCCATTCAGGCAGAATCAATACACCAACCTGACTCACCAGTTTTCTTCCTTCTTCAGGAGTGATGTTCTTGAATTCTTCCATCAATTCAGCTTTCACCTCCTCATCATTCTCCTAGTCTGACCTTTTAGGTCTTAGTTCTCTTCTCTTCTTACATTTATCTTGATATTCTTCAAATTTCATCCTCCATACCAATTGCAAGAATATAGGACTTTTTACAAATGTATTGTCATCTAGAAACTCTTCGCATGCTCTATTCTGGCATCTTGTACACTCTTTCCTTTCATATTTAAATCAGATAAAACCAATTCAACTAGTCTAGGAGGGGAAGGCATACCAAATTGCATGTCCTGATCAGTCACAATGATTTCATCCATCAAATTCTCCTGTGGTTGATCAATTCTTTGCCTCTTAGGGCTTGGCTCAGATGGTGGTGATGAGGGATTGTCTTCTGGTGATGATTCTAAATCAATAACTTTTATTTCCCCAAGCACTTTGAATTTTGGACCTAGTTGTGGAGGAAACTTCATAATTTTCTTTCCTTTTCTGTCCACTTCTTCCTCATCACTTCTGCTATCCTTTTTCCTTCTATAAATGGGCCACCTTTCTGTAGGTCGATATGCTCACCTTGTTTCAATTGGTCTGGCACCTTGTTCTTGTACATCCAGGCTCAGTTTCAATTTTACCTTTTTGGTTCTCAAAGTGCCCATAATCTCTTTGAAGTTCTCCATCAGAAAATAAATTTTCTTATGATATGGATTGAACTCCAACAATGGATCATACTTAGGATCCATTTTGTGCACAATATCTAATAGCTTATCATAACCTATTGATTTCTCCTTGTTCAATACCTTCTTATTTAGGTTGAACTAATTTCTAATCAGATCCTCAGGGAAGTTGAACTCATGCACAAACTTGCCAACTTTTATTCTTTGTCTGCAAATAGCAAAGAAACCTACAAGATCATGTTGTTGCTTTGGACCACACCTCAAATGGTAATCATCAAAGAATTTATCAAAATGCACCCAGCCTCCCTTTGAAAAGGAAAATTCAGAAACCACTATATAATTAGGGAAAAATGTTCCCTTCCCCTCCCAGTGAGGTTGTCCTCATGAATACAACCTATTTGCCACATAACTTATGCAAACCCCACTCTTGGTGACACATTGTTTGGAAATATATGAGGGGCTCCCTAGAAATTGTATACTCTCAAAATGGTGTTGAATGGGTATGGGATAATGTCACCCTAGTTATGGTAAAATTTCAATTCTAGCTTCCTCCCCTTTGGCCTGAGGAAATCATGTAATTCCTCAAGGATCCTAGGTATATTCACCATCAATCGAGCACTGAATCTAGAAGCAAAGTAATTATCAAATTGCACATAACTGGTAATTTCCTTATTACAAGATAAATCTACAACCCATATCTGTATTGACAATATTTCTCCATCAATCGATTGCCTTAATTTCATCCTCTCAGAGAAAAAGTTATCGTTCTTGAATAAGAACATATGCATCAACATAGAATACCAAAAGAATTGAGTGTCGGTATCATTTTTCTGCAACTTTGACAACCCTTCATGTATCCTCTCAACCAAGAAAGGGGAAAATTCATAGGTCATAGGGAAGTTAGGGTGTTGTATTTGCACCCCCATGAATATATCAGCAATGGGCATCACCGCACCAGTACTGAAACCCAAAATCTGACATAATGAATAGGAAGTGGCTAGGAAATTATTTGCAAAACAATTTATTCTGAAAGGTTCCTAGTCACTGGGGCTGACATGAAATCTTGAACCTCCTTCCCTAGCCAAATGAGGCAGAAGCAACTTAGCTCTAAAAAGAGACTTCAATTTTGCATATTCCTGCTTCATCTCCTCAAGATTGATAGGAACCAAGTCTTCACTAGGTTCACTCAGGTCAAAAAAAAATTGGGTTTCTTCTCTATTAATACTTAATAAAACCCTTCCATCATTATCTCTAATTACTTGTGTGACACGGTCATATCTTGCAGCCACTACCCTAAGCAAGTCTACATCAGGGAAAACATTAGGTACCACCAACTTCCCCATATCATACATCCAGCCATTTAAAAAAGGGCGAGGAAAATTACTCTGTCCATACCACAATGTGAACATTTCCAAACTTGTGAGGGGAACCCTAGCATTGACAATATTAGAGCAATTGTATACTAACCCTTCCCCCAGTATTTTCCCTTGCAACAAAACCAATCCCTTCCTTCTATCATTCGTTGACAAGGGCAATTGATCTAGGAAATCATTGTACAAGTTTCTTTTCAAATATTCAATCTGGCTAGAATGTTGCTTGGGTTGTGTCGTCTCAGACAAACTAGGGCTTCTTTACAATGTTATAATTCAAATAGCTAGGACTAACCAGAGATAGAAAATTATAGAACAAAACACTGCAATTTCTCACAACTATAATTAAATTATAGCCCTAAACATTCATCAACAAGTTCAATGGCAAGCAAATCCTTTCCCAAATTCAAGTGCAGAATGACCGGGAGGCACAAAAAATAAACTCACGGCTTTGTTCGTAGAAATCCCAAATTCTAGCCGCAAAGACTCACAATTCCACCTTTGGCTCTCAGACTGCTCCACAAAATACTCAAATTCTTTGTGATACAAATAAAGCAAAATAATTGATTTTATGTTGATCAAATTATGCTAGTAAGTGTCTCATCTGCCATTAAAGCTCACTTGTGTGTTGCACGAACGACTCCAACCATATTTGATGCAGATTTAAATTTGAGTCGTCGATCCTTCAATTAGATCAAATGATCGAATGACCATCTTCAAAATAAGCTGACACAATCGCCAAAATGGCAGAAAAGGGCCCAACATACCATATGCCATGAATGAAGTCCACGTGGTGGTCACCTACAATATCGGGATCTGTAAAGATCGTGCAACTTTGGATCATGCAATGGCAAGCGACCATAGATCTTGAAAAGCGGTGATCATGTTCCTTCAAAACATTAGTCGGCCTTATCATTATCTATCGAGCACCTTTTCCGCTAAGATCATAACATCTTCGTTTATTTGAAGCATGTGCATCTCACAAGAATTTTAGTAACCTGCAACATAACATATTAAAGTTGGGTTAACGTATTTCATTGTTTCTTTGGCTCCACCAAATGAGACACGTGGCGGTCGCCCACAATATCATGATCAGTAAAAACCTTACAATTCTAGATCACTCGATGGAGGGCAACCGTAGATCTTAAGCATTGGTGATCATGGTCCTTCAACATAGTCAACATCCTTATCCTTAACCAACAAGTAGCTTTCCCATCCAAATTATAATAGATCCATCAATTTAAAACACATGCACCTTGAGAGCACTTTAGTAACCTTCCTTTTAATGTATTTAAGGTCGGATTAGTGTATTTCCTTATTCTTTCAGCTTCATTAGATGAGACACATAGCACTCACCTGTGATATCACAATCAGTAAAGATACTGTAGCTTTGGATCATGCGATGGCGGGCAACCATTGATATCGGAAGGTAATTTGATCAATGGTAGCACAAATACGATCCCTTCTGCAAAATAAAACATTCATTAAAAGGACAAGGGGACATCACTAGGCGGATGGAAAACAACGACATAAGTTTTTTTTTTTAAACAATGAAGCATGGGGTCATCCAAGAATTAGGGAAAATAAAACCCGCGGAGGAAATAAAAATTAAAACCAAAGGGACCAAGCCTAAACGGAAGGATGGGGCATAAGTTGTTTTAAGAGCCTTCCAAAAGTAACAACAAAATAGATCCCATCCTAGGCATAAAGTAAACATAAGGGTTTTACATGAAGACAAAGCTAAAACCCCAACCCTTAGAAATTTTCCAACACCATGAAAGGCCAGCGACATAAGGTAGGGCATGAGTGACAAACAAGGAGCAAAAATTTGAAGCTCCATCAGATAACACTTCAATAATGCATGTAAAGATCCTAGAAGTTAGGGATTGATGTTTACATGCATGGAGTTTAATTTAGTTTAGTTTAGTTTAGTTCAATATCAATTTAGTTTAGTTCAATTCAGTTCAGTTCAGTTCAGTTCAGTTCAGTTATGGGTCAGTTATCTTCATTTGCATGTAGTTAGTTTCAATTGAATCCTAGTTGACTTTAGTTGACTTGGAATCCATGAATAATGACTTGAGTTGCATGACAAATAACAATCGATACATTCAGTTAAGTGGAGATGATCAATCATGCACCTGTTTGCATGAATTGATGGAGAGGTATGTTTCAATTAACAAAGATTGACTTGGACCCACCTTGGGCACCCAAGTTGGCATCTTGGAGTTAACACTTTTGCATCATAAGATATTTTATAAGGCTGAGTTAAGTGGGACCATTCTTGGGCACCAACTTTGAGGATAAGCTTAGAAGATATCTTCGGAATCAACATGAGTTATGACTTTAGTTTGGGATGCCAAAATGGATGGACTTGTTTTGACATTGTTCTTCATGATAGAACTCTACTTGGAAAGAATAGGCATGGGTTTTGTGAGATAGGAATTGTGCTTTGTAATTGTAAACTCTTTGCTCATTATTGTCTATTTATTGCAACAAGTTGAAGAGAGTTTATCAAATTTTATTGCAAGTTGTGAAGAAGATTTGTTGAAGGAAAAATAAGCATCTCAAGAAAGGATTGATAAAGAATTATTGTAATCTTGTTCTAATGTTAAATAATACAAGAACTATTGTGGTGGAATTTGTTCCCGAAAGGGTTTCTCCATGGTATATGTTGTGTCACTTCCATCTTTTGGTCTTATTCTTCTACAATCTTCTGTCTACTTCTACAAATGGTAAAATGAATATAAATAGATAAAAATCCACAAAGAAATTGTAACAAAGAACACTTAATTAGATATATAGTATAATAGTTTTACAAGTTTTAAAGCTACATAATTACCTCCATTTTCAGCATGTTGATATGAAGACCCAAATACAAGAGGCAAAAAGGATTGAAGAAGTTCTAATAGAAAAGTTACTATCAAGAGATAAAGATTGAGAGAATCTGGAAGCAAAAATTGTGACAACAAGAAAATAGCTTGAGAAAGTGAACCAATAGTTGTAGATGAAGTTTGGTAAGAGTATTGAAACCCTAGATCAAATTTTTGGAAGTCAGAGAGATTCGTGTGTCAAAACTAGAATAGGTTTTGATGATTAGAAGAAGGAGATGACATAATAGTCTAAGAAGACTACTAAGGAAAGTATGAAAGTGATAGGCTCTGGAAGTTCAAAGTTTGATAGGACCATGGAAAGTGATGAAAGCATGGCACACAATGATGGCTTTACTCAAGTGCAGAACAAAAGAAGATCTGGAAGATAGGGATATAACACCAAGTTAAAATTTCTTTGCTTTGTTTATTGTTTCAATTGTAGTAATTATGGACATAAGGTTGTGGATTGTAGAAAAGCTCTGGTAATAAGAAATAATTTTTTCAACAACAATTCATTTGTACATCTATATAATTTTAATATCATTTGCTTCTGTTGGACACTACGAACACTAAGAGGAGGGGTGAATCAATGTTCCACAATATTTGAATTTCAAATCAAATCTTAAACTATCAACAATAATATTTAAATTTTAATAGCATAGACAATATATAAACAGAAGGAAACATGAAAACACATTAAAGAAAACCATAACACCAAGATTTTTATGTGGAAACCCTAGTAGGGGAAAAACCACGGTGGAGATTAATCCACAATATTCTACCCTATTAAAAGTATAAAAGAAAGGGAATGCACTTGCATTCAGGAACACTGCCTAGAGCTCACTGCTCAAAATAAGAAAGGCTCACTACCTTACAAAATGTTTGAGAATACAACAAAAATATTGAACTAAGAAAATAGCATCTCCAAATGCCTAGATTTAGTTCCAATGAAGCTCAATTAAAATGATCTTTAGCCCTTCTGACTGACTTTATTTTTCTACTCTGCTCTACTCTATTTTTTTCCCTTCTGAAATCCTTCTAATACTCGCGCACACATCTACTCTGCTTTACACACATTCACATAATTCCACACTTATTCACACCCTCACACTCACTTTTCCTTTTTTTTTTCAAAATGAATCAACTGATCTCATACATATATCCACTAACAAGATTTCATTACTATATGTCGGCTTTAAATAAAATATAATATTCCTCCACATGTCGGCTCAAATCACCAATTAGAATTAATGTGTACCCACACAATTTTGCTAGACTATAGTAGGAACCCAAATCAAAATTCCCAACAGAAGAAATATTAAAACAACTACTCCTTATACATCTGCGACACACTATATACAACAAGTCATCCATAATGAGAAAATAAACAACAAGTCATTCTATTGAATCTCCAAACTCATACACCGATCAATGAAACATTACAAAACCTAATAATCAGGTAACATACATGCTTGACAAGCTTCCCTATGGATCCACACAAAAAAATAATGATCTGGTGAATTATTCATACCACCTTACCAACTGAATATTCGGTTTCTCATGCTTTTTGTTAGTAGTATATTGTCTTCTACTTTTCCTATCAGTATGAGCTACTTCTAAACTATGGACCACACTAAAGACTCCAGTTGCCATCAATGACAACATTGGAAACCAAAAAAATCTCCCAAATCCATATGCCAACAATCTCCCCCTTTGGCATTGATGGCAACACTTAGTGAAAAATGACTAAGTGTCAGAACCAAAACTCAAAACTTTAAAACACAACAAAACATTGCTCTTCCTTTTGATGTCAAGGAATTTTTCACTCAATTCTCTCCCCCTTTGAAATCAATGACAAAACTTCCACTACTTTCTTTCCCTTAATATTTTTACTACACTGCATTTTCTCCCTCACAAAAAAAATTCAACTACTGCTAAATTCAAAAAATTATATACTTATCTTTCATTTCTGGAGGAAATTTCTTCCAAGAGTCCATTGCAATCCCAATAACTATTATCATAAGAACTTCAATCATTTTCTCTAGCTGCATTCAGTATGATCCTTCACTTTCTAGAAATTTTCCATGAGAGTGTTTCTGGCAAAGTGAACCTTTGCATGCTCAACTTGCAACTCATGAATCTTCTTCTTAACTGCTCCATCCTTGTCCTGAAACATACTATAGTCCTAACTGATTCTGACAAGCTCATTCTCAATTTGCTCCAACTTCTCCTTGTATTTACCAACCACATGAGGCCACCTAAGATAGTAATTGTAGATCTTATTTGTTGAGTCAATGAACTGTCTTAACACATTCATTTTATTTTTCATTTTGGTGAGAGATAGCCTAAACTGCACCTTTAGATGTGAGATTATCTCATCTTCTTTCCTGTCTAGAGGCACAGTGTCCATAGCCTCCCTGATACATTCAATCAATTCTTCTGGAAGTACATTCCGCAGACTCTCCAATTTAATGTTGTTATCATTAAAGTATCTTCCTAGAGTGTCCTCATTGAAGTCCTATTCATATGATGGTCCATTTATACATATGTCAGTTATCTTTTGCATTCCATCTTCTTGAACAATCTGCAATATCTTTTCTTTAAATAAAGCACCTTCTTCATAACTTTCTTCTACTATTATCACATCTGGTTCAACTAGTTTCAATTTATCTCTTAGTGTATATTCCTTAGAATCTTCATCCACTATATCCATAACCATCTACTCTTTACCTTTTCCCTCAATTTTTGTTGACTTAGGTGCCAAAGGAGTGACACTAGCCAACTCTCTTACTCTTTTCTGCTTTTTCTCCGCCTTACTGGAGGATGATCCAACTTCAACTACTTTTATCAATTTACACTAAACTTTCCTAACAACTTTCTAAAGAAGTTTTCATAAACTTGTTCACCATTTTCAAAAGTGTTGAAATGCTCAAAAATTTGCTTACAAACCAGTATATTTTCCTTCCATATCACATTATCACTCTAAGGTAATCATTTCAGGAAATACATCATAATGCATATAACTAGGATACCAAACCTGAAAGTGTAATCTATATCCTTCATCAATTGCACATTCTCCATCAATTGATCCTTCAACAATCCACACAGATCAAAGTCTTCATCTTCCGTTATCATTTTTTGTGCAATATAGACTGTGCCTATAGAGGTTGCTCCTTCCCTATTTCTGAAGAAAATTTTGTAAGAGATTCCATGTGCAACATACCTTGTCAATGGATCTTTGATTGTTGAAATTACTAGTGTGCTCTAATCTACTATTACTATGGTTAGTGATTTGACTTCAACATTTTGAATTGATTTCTTTTTTGGGACATCTCTAGTATTGCATAATCTTATCAAATTTATGATTACTTCTTTGGAAATTTGATAGGGTTTATCCAAATTAAGGATATCATCATCCAATCTGTTCAAGATAAATCGAACCACTTTTGCATTGACGAAATAAGGAAACTAATTCCAAATGTCCAAACTCTTGTGTTTTGCACCTCCAATCTTCTTCAATTCGACGTTAGACAAAAAATTTCTTACATCCCTAACCTTTCAACTACTATATTCATCCAAAGTTACTGTTCCTTTGATTTGCTTCATTTTTCATACCGAACAGGGTTCTACCGATCACTGAATAAGTACAAAATTGACAATCAACATAAATACCTAGGAATTCACCACTAAATTGACTTTCACTCCTTTGAAATTTTGCTAAAAATGGCTCTCCAACTGTTCTCCTTCGATGCATAGTGAGAAATGAGGGTTCCAAATTCCCTTTTATAACTTTGCACACTTAACTTCCTTATCACATTAAATGATTTTCCCTAGAAGTTTTGGTTACTCTGTACTCTCAGATAGTAAGAGTAGAATCCATCTGCGAACCTTCAAAATTTCATCCTACTCAAAAAATGATCATTAATACATTTGAAGATGAATAAAACAATTGTTGACAACTTCTTGCGATCTGGAACCAACTACACACAGGGGACAAAATATTTTCATGAAAACTCCCCCTAGGCCAATGGCTTGAAATCAATTGTCGAATGAATTACCAAAGAGAGCTTCTGGTATAGCCTTATTACTTTCATCAGATTCACTCTTCTTTACCCATGTTATCTTCATCTGATCTCTTATCTCTTCCACAAATGCTTTTCCTTTTCCTTTATCACCTTTCTGTGAATTTCTTCCTTGATACACCAGACCTCTCCTATCCATGTTTTTATTCCTACAAAATCTTGCAATGTGACGAAATTTGTTACAATTGTAGCATACCGTATTTTTCTGTCTATACCATCCATTCCACTTATTTCCTCCTGATCTGCATTGATTAGCAGCATGTCCAAATATTCCACAAGTGTAGCATTCAATGTTCCTTATATTGACAGACAAACTTTTGCATTCTAATGACTTATGACCAAACTTCTTGCATTTAAAACATTGACCAAATAATGATGGAGTGCCAGAATTTATCTTACTTCTACACTGATAGGCCATATGTCCAAATTTATTACAAAAAAAACAATATCCATTAAATTTTTGAGCGTTGGGTTGCCTTACTGGACATCTTTTGTCTTTGTTCTTCTGAGTTTTCCTTTCAGGGTCCTTTTGTTTAGATTTGGAGCTCTCATCCTTCACATAGCCAATTCCTCACTTGTCAATGCCTCACTTATCATTCACATCCTTTTGTCCTTTAGTTATCTCATCAATCTTAGCATAACTGATCCTAAACTTCTCCTCAAACTCATTTGTAGTAGCAAGCTCATCTCTAAGAATAACTATCTGTCTCTCAAGCTCCTGTTCATTGTTTCTAGATTGTTGCAATTCAATCTCCAATTGAACGAATCCACTGTTAACTCAGTTGCATTCCTCAGACTTTTCTTTCAAGGATTGTGCCAGATTATCCTCCTTCTTTCTTCAATTTCTTTGGTTAACTTCATTTCCACATATTCCATCTCAAGCTTTAGAGCAACATTTCCCTTAGCAAGCTTTTCACACTCTTATGTTATTTCTTTTAGGATTTGATTCAGATCAACATCTTTCGGGCCTTTGCTTTCTTTTTGCTTCAACTATCCACATAGTTCCTTCCTCTTTACCCTTGACACATTTATTTTATCCTTCAATGATTGAATGAATTTTATGGCAGCCACAAAATTTTCTTTTAACTCCATGACCTCTTCTTTAGACTGATCAAGATCATTAAGTGCCACCATAAGTTGTTGTTGAAAACCACCAACATCCATTATAATTGAAGATCCACCTCAAGTTATTAAACTTTAGAAGAGGAACCTGCTTCGATACCAATTGTTGGACACTAGGAACACTAAGAGGGGGGGTGAATTAGTGTTCCACAATATTTGAATTTCAAATAAGATCTTAAATTGTCAACAACAATATTTAAATTTTAATAGCATCCACAACATATAAATAGAAGGAAACATGAAAACACATTAAAGAACACCATAACACCAATATTTTTACATGCAAACCCTGTTAGGGGAAAAACCATGGTGGAGATTAATCCACAATATTATACCCTATTGAAAATATAAATGAAAGGGAATGCACTTACATTCAGGCACACTGCCTAGAGCTCATTGCTCAAAATAAGAAAGGCTCACTTCCTTACAAAATGTTTGGGAATACAAAAAAAAGATTGAATTGAGAAAATAGCATTTCCAAATGCCTAGATTCAGTTCCAATGAAACTCAGTTAAAATGATCTTCAACCCTTTTGACTGACTCTATTTTTCTACTCTGCTCTACTCTATTTTTTTCCCTTCTGAAATCCTTCTAATACTCGCACACACATCTACTCTACTTTACACACATTTGCATAATTTTACACTTCCTCACACCCTCACACTCACTTTTCTTTTCTTTTCTTTTCAAAATGAATCAACCGATCTCATACATATATCCACTAATAGGATTTCATTCCTATATGTTGGCTTTAAACAAAATATAATATTCTTCCACATGTTAGCTAAAATCACCAGTTAGAATTAATGTGTACCCACACAAGTCGGCTAGACTATGGTAGGGACCCAAATCAAATTTCCCAACACAAGAAATATTAAAAAACTACTCCTTATACATCCAGGACACACTATATACACCAGGTCAGCCATAATGAGAAAATAAACAATAAGTCATTCTACCAAATCCCCAAACTCGTACATCGATCAATGCAACATTACAAAACTTACCAATCAAGTAGCATACATACCTGACAAGCTTCCATGGGGATCCACACAACAAAATAATGATCTGGTGAAGTATTCAGACCACCTTACCAACTGGATACTCTGTTTCTCATGCTTTCTTTTAGTAGTATATTGTCTTCTACTTTTCTTGTCAGTATGAGCTACTTCTAAACTACAGACCACATTAAAGACTCTAGTTTCCATCAATGACAACACTAGCAACCAAAAACAATCTCCCAAAGCCATATGCCAATAGCTTCAAGTGCAAAAAATTTGGACACATAGCAAGGAATTGTAGATGTAATTTTGTGAGTCCTCTTTTGGAAAGTGGAAGAAAAGGATCAAGAAGTGGAATTCATGAATCAAGAAATGTCTAGAAGAAGATTCCCAAAGAGAATAAGTATGGAAATTTAATGATTGATCCAACTGCACTACATGGTTAGAAGGAGAAGAATATGTGGATCATAGACAGTGGTTGCTCTAGCCACATGACTGGAGATGAGAGTAAGTTCATGAATTTCAAGAAATTTGAAGGTAGATTAATGACTCTTGGAAACAATTCAATTACTAAAATCTCTAGTAAGGGTACTTTACGTATTTATGGTGGCGATACAAATACACATGATATTTTGTATGTTGAAGGTTTAAAGAATAATCTGTTAAGTGTTAGTCAGATGTGTGATAAAGGCTACAAGCTATCTTTTAGTGTTGAAGGTTGTGAAACTATGGAATTAAGAACTGGTGAGTTGATTGTAGAAGGAAGCAAGATAGATAGTGACATTTGTCATCTTAGTGAGATAAATGGAAAAAGTTGTCTCACTACACAGAAAGATGAAAGTTGTCTTTGGCACAAAAGGTTAGGACATATGAATTTTGATGATATTGTAAAGATTAGTTCAAGAGGTTTGGTCTAGGATATGACAAAGATTAAGAAGCCTCAATCAATCAGCTACAAGCCATGTCATGAAGGGAAGCAAACAAAAATTAAATATCCTACTAAGGAGTATTCCACATCAAAACCATTAGATCTAATTCATACAAATCTATGCAGGCCCATGAGGACTAAAATTCCACAAGGAGACAAGTATTTCATGATTCTCATTGATGATTTCACTAGGATGACTTGGATAACATTTTTCTCAAAGGAAATTTAGAAGCATTTGAGAAGTTTAAGGAACTCAAGGCATTGGTAAAAAATTAAACTAGAAGGACAATCAAAGTTTTGAGATTTGATAGAGGTGAAGAATGCACTTCTGAGAAGTATGAAAATTTTTGTGAAGAGCATGGGATCTAGAGGTGGTTCTCTACTCCTAGAATACCACAACAAAAGGGAGTTGTTGAAAGAAAGAATCAAACTATACAAGAGATGGAAACAACTACGCTATGTCAAAAAAATCTACCATATATGTACTAGAGAGAAGATATACAAACTGTTATATATATATTGAATAGAGTCCAAATCAGGTGCAAAACTAAGACACTTATGAGCTATGGAGAGGAAGACCAACATTAGTAAGACATCTCAAAATATATTGGGAGCAAGTGCTACATCAAGAGAGATGAAGAAAATTTGGGTAAGTTTGATTCTAGATTAGATGAAGGAATTTTCCTTGGCTATTCTTTAAGAAGTAAATCCTATAGATGTTATAACAAAAGATAGAATAGGATAGTTGAAAGTGCAAATTTGAGAGTTGATGAGACTATTCAGTCTACTAGTATTCCAGAAGTAGAAGATAATGAGAACCAATTCACAACAACATTGAAGATTTAAAAGAAGTGGTTACAAAGACTCCAACAAAGTATGTTTAGAAAAATCATTTTGAAGACCAGATCATAGGAGACAAAGGAAATGGGGTTTAGACCTAGAAGAGACTTGAGAGATCAAGTGAGGAAGTACAATTTGCTTTACTGTCAAAGATAGAGCCTAAGTCATACAAAGAAGCAAGAAAAGAGAAAGGTCAGATAGAAGCAATGGAGGAAGTACTAAATAAAATCATGAAGAATGAAACTTGGGAACTTGTCCCAAGACCTAAAGGAAAGAATGTGATTGGAACCAAGTCGATTTTCAAAAAAAAGCTAAATGAAGAAGGAGAAGTAATTTGGAACAATGCAATACTTTTATTTAAAGGGCATGCTCAAGTTAAAGGTGTAGACTTTGAAGATAAATTTTCACTAGTGGAAAGAGTGGAGGAAATCAGAATGTTAGCTCTTTTTGCATTCAAGAACTTAACATGTACCAGATGGACGTGAAGTCATCATTCTTGAATGGTCAGCTAGAAGAAGAGGTTTATATTGAACAACCAAAAGGATTTCAATGTTCTCACAATTTTGATTATGTTTGTAGATTGAAGAAGGATTTGTATGGACTCAAGCAACATAGCTTGGTATTAAAGGTTGGATGGATACTTGCAGCAACAAAGATTCCAAAGAGGAAGTGCAAATAGTAATTTGTGCATAAAGTAGAAGGAGATAAATTGTTGATAGTTGTGGTCTTTGTGAATGAAATCATGTATTTGGGGGTAGCAGTGATGAAATGTGCAAATAATTTTAGAAGGAAATGTAAAATGAGTTTGAGATGTATTTCTTAGGATAATTATATTTCTTTCTTAGGTTGCAAATTGTACAATTAAATGAAGGAATTTTCATTTCACAACACAACTACATAAAGGAGATGTTGAACAAGTTTAGGATGGAAGATTGCAAATTAGTTGGGACACCTATGGTTACATGATGCAAATTAAGTAAAGATGATGAATCTGCTCTAGCAGATCAAACTTTCTATAGGTCCATGAATAGTAGTCTGCTCTATGTGACAACATCTAGACCGGATATTATGTAAGCAATTGGAATGGTTTCCAAATTTCAAGTAGCACCTAAATAGGCTCATGTTAAACTAGTGAAGAGGATATTTAGATATTTGAAGGTTACTGAAGATTTTGGACTATGGTATCCAAAGAGTGAAAATTTCACTCTAACTACATACATAGATGCAAATTGGGTAGGGTGTGTTAATGATTGGAAGATCACAAGTTGAGGATCATTCTTTCTTGGTGACAATTTGGTGTCCTAGTTGAGCAAGAAACATGAATCAATCTCTCTATCTACAACAGAAGCAAAATATATTGTTGCAGCATTATGCTGCACTCAAGTGCTTTGGATGAAGCAAAATTTTAAGGAAATGAAGATTGAGTTTGATGAACCTATCACTATTCTTTGTGATAAAACCAACAACATAAATTTTTTAAAGAACTCGACAATGCACTCAAGAACAAAACACATTGTAATCAAGTATCACTTCTTGAAGGAAAAGGTTGTAGAGAAGGAGGTAAGATTGGAATATGTTGATACAAAGGATAAAGTTGCAAATATATTCATGAAGCCACTTCCTAAGGAGACATTTGAGTTTCTTCAACAAAATTTGGGAGTTATTGCTCTCTCCTCTTAAATCAAGAGGAATCCCAGGCCGAGGGGGAGCTTGGTCTCCCTAGTGCAAGAAGTTTAGGTGTTCTTGCAATATGTTTTCTAAGGTAGTAAAGCATGAAATTTGGGGGAGTTCATAAGGAAAAAAAAGTGTTCTAATAGTGCAAAACTCCATAAATGAATAAAGGAGGAGAAATAAATGTTATTGCAGTGAGGGAGATTCAGAGAAATGCTTGGCATTTCTCTGCATTTGAAGGTATTGTCCTACAGATTGAAGGATATGTTTGCAAAGGTTAATATCATAGGGGGAGATTTTGTGGACCCTTTTCCATTGATGTCAAAGGGGGAGATAGTGAACTCAAAATATTGAATTACTTAGAAAGAATAATGATCTCATAATATTATATCTTCCATAGGGGGAGAGAGTGGAGAAAATGCTATAACAAAGAAATCATTCAAAGGAGGAGATTTTTGTTTGTGTGTAGTCAATCAGTTTGGTGTTCCAACATTTCTTTTTGGTGGGCCAACATTTTGCTATTTTCCATCAATGAAAAAGGTGGATATTTTTTAACATAGGTGTCATTGATGTCAAAGGATGTAGTTAGAAGTTTTAGGATAAGTTGAATTATGATTATATTCCCCTTTACTTAAAGTGTTGTATGTTAGAAGTTTAAACTGTTTAGTGTTGGTAATTTTTGAAAAAATAAGAAATATATATTATCAGTTGCTAAAGAGTGTCTGTATGACTGTTATATGCTTGCAATATCATGCTTGCATCTATTCTTTATGACAGTGATGGTCCGAAAGTCTCTATCAATGTGGTTTTGTTCAAGGATATATTTTGGACAAATAGATTTCTCCAGCAATACAATTATGGTTAGTATTTCTTTTAGAAATGCCTTTTTTCTCTGTGGTTGGGAAGGAGAGTATTTCTACACTAGTATTATTAGTTTCCTAAGCTTTTGAAGGATATGTTCAACATGAAAAAATATTGAAGTGACAAAAGGTTCTTTGTGTCTATTTGACAACCAGTTGCAGTTTAAGGTGGGTGATCCCACAATAGTGGTTTACAATTTTTGGCCAAACTGGACACTGAAATTATTATTTTTAACTAAATCTTCATATTTGGGCACCTATAGCGGCTAAACTGTGAGGAATTTGAAGATGATGCAAACTAGAGTCTCATCACATTTTGTCTCTAGATTCTAAAAATATTTTTTTCAAAAATTTTGGAATCAGATTGCACTTTTTCCATCTCCCACGAAAATTGGTTTTTTTCAAAAAATAACATTTTTAAAAAGTGATGCACACCGTATAATGCATAACTTTTTTTCCATGAAGGATAAAATTCTAATTCTTTTGAATTTAGATTTGTAACTACGATATCTAGTGCTTCCACTTGGTTAGGTATTTTTTTATTGAATATTTTTTCTTTAATCAAGTTTTGAAGTCAAACCAATTACAATTTAGACATAGCGGGACTATATAACACGTAACTTTTTTTGTATAAATCGATTTTTTTTTTTTTTTTGGATCAAGGACTTCAATATCTAGTGCACTCATATTTTTCAATTTTTTTGATAATCTACTATTTTTCCACATGTGTAGAACAGAGACCTTCATTTTTCAGTGAAGAACCTATGTTTAATAAAACTAAAAAAACAAATACATAATAAAATCAAAACATATAACAATTATATTCGTTGGATAGCTCATTCCGAGGACTATCAGATTCCAAAAGGGTTTTTGAAGACTTCTCCATTTTCATCCCCAACTCGAGCTCTCAAGCATAAAAAATAGAATTTTTTTGTGTCTCAGGAGGGGGATGAGGGGCAAGAGGGGTTCAAGCGAACCCCTAGAGGTTCATTCGAACCAGGGTTTGGCTGAACCATGGTTCGAGTGAACCTCTTCAAGGGGGTTCACTCGAAACCCCTTTGCTATGCATTTGCTTCTTTTTTTTGCGGCCAAAATTTAGAGGGGTTCGCTTGAATACTAGTTTGAGCGAACCCCCAATGCGTTTGGTCGAACCAATAGGTTCGTATGAACCCCCAAAATCACTTTTTGTGCTTTGGGGTCATTTTTTGTGAGTTTTCCTTCCTCACTTGAATTGTAAACCACTATTGTAGCTTCACCCAGGTGTGTGTGGTAATGACTAGTAGCATGCCGAATTCAAATCTTACATGTGGCATTAAGATAGGACCTTGTTAAGGTCCCTGTGGTAGTGCACAACATCATGTTTTGTTGGTGGCAAGAAATTTGATTTTTGGACCAACTTACTACACATTTCATGCAATTTAAATTTAGGTCCACCTTATGTCATCCTAGCTCTTTGTAGATCCTTGGCCAACATAGAAGACTGTTAGTGTAATATCATGTATGTGTTTCAAATGTTTAGATGTGTCAATATGTAGCCTAATGTATCTGCATGAATTAGAATTATACCTATGTGAAGAATAATTGGTTGTTGATGCAAATTGATGAGAAGGTGGTGAAGATGAAAGGGAGAATTACAGTCTTGTGTGCACACATGTATCAAAAGATCATATGCAATAAGTAAGAGTGTCAATTGTGACTATGACATGCATTGAGTTACATTGTAGATCTGCAAGCCTTATCATTGTAATCCGGTAGGATCGGTGTTCTACCTGTTGTATTGATTCATTTGGGTATTAGTATCTCTAGTAGGTTGGCTCCTACATACACTTCAAGGGATTGGTGTCTCCAATAGGTTGGTGCCTACTTTAGTGTGTAAAATTCACTTGAGTATTTTTTCTTTGTGAGGTTGGATTTGGATAGTAGATCCAAGCACCTTTTCTCATTGTGGTATTTCCCATATTAGGTTTCCACGTACATCTGGTGTTCATGTGTGTGCATTATGCTTTTATGTCTTGGTTGCTTATGTGGGATTTGCTGAGTAAATTCATATATGTTGATAATTGTAGAAAAAATTCTATGTTGCATGATCCAATAATTAGTGTTGATGTTGAGAATTTTGAATTAAGTAGATCTACTAATTTACCCCTCCCCCCTCACTAGATTATGTGTCCTTCAATAATACCATCATCACTTGGTCCTAGCCTAGCCCCTATTGCCTAATATTGGGTGGAAAAAATAGCCTTTGACATCACCACTTTAGTTATTTTGGGCTTAACCTAGTCCATTTTATGCAAATCAAATGACAACCTCAAAGTCATTATCATGACTATTTGATCTTTGTTTCTTTTTGGCCTAGTTTGGCCTTGTTTAGGGTGACATAACCTCTTTTTTCCTTTTTATCCAAGTGTTAGGGGTGACATGCCCCTTTTTAACTTCTAATCCTTGTTTGGATGATGTAGACCCTTTTATCTTTAAGTAGTTTCAATGGCAACAACATAACCAATCTTACATGTTTTCCTTATTGTATTTAAGTAGCAATGGTATAGCCAAAACTTGACTTAGATCTCATTATTTCATGTAATCCCACCACATCTCATGTGATTCCCTTGGATCTGCTTCCCATATTCTCTCTCGTGCAAGAACAATAGCCATATGGAAAATTAGAAATTTTCTGTATTTATAGTGTTGTGCTTCCATTAGTATATAATTTTTATTTATTATATTGCGTATGTTTAGTGTTTTTTTGTTTAGTGTACTAATTCATATTAATGTTTTATTCCTATACATTTTTTTCTTATGTTGGTATTTTATTTTATTTTCACTTCATGTATATTATATGATAATATTATTATTTTTCATATGGTAGCTATGTTGTTTCATGTGGTGCATTACAAGAACATATACACAAAAGAAAAAGAAAAAGAAGAGAGGAAGACATGTAATGATATTATTACTATGTTTTAATTTAGTATACTTATTCACTATAGATTCATGAGCTTGCTAATGTGGGGGAAATTATAAGGTCATAAGTTGCCTCCTTTGTAATCTTCACCTCATTTTTTTACACTCATTTGGGTGACCATTCCACTAGTATGTGTTAGAATTACTTTTACCTACTGTCTAGTTATGAATTTGAAGAACACAAAAGTTCAATGAATACATCCTTGACATTAGGCATTCATCCTAGAACCTTCTAGAAATCTTGGAGTACTAAGCCCATATTGTCACCAACACCCCCTACTATTATTGAATTGGGTTGTAGTGCCCATAGTGCCAATGCCCTCGTTCAAATTGTAAAAAGACATTTCTCATTTGTTGTGCCTTAAAAGATAGTAAATTTTCAATGTTCATCCCTTCAAAACCAATGATTGTGACTCATATTTGAACCCATTTTTTTCCCTATTTTCATAGACAATACCAAATTGGGAAACTTGGTATCTCTCTCTTCTCAACATATGAAATAGAAAGAAGCACCATTAAAGTGTGCATTGGTAGAGGATTATAGGTCTAAACTTGCAAGTTTGGGGGCATATTCACTATTCCTCCAATTCTCACATAGTTTGTAATCTCCCTTTCCTCATTTTGAAGCCATATAATCCCATTTCCCTCCCTCCATTGTCTAAAACCTACCTATAGATTTCCACCTCAAATCTAAAATATATCTTTTATTTTCTCCCTTGTTTATTATCCTCTTGTGGTTATTTTTATATCCTATTTGACTCCCATCACATAAACACACCACTTGTAATTGATTTACCTCTTAGGTTTAACATTTTGACCATGATTGTTGCACATATCATTTCACACAAGCACTAGCTTTGAAGACACAAAGATCAATTTATTGAAAGTGCTATATTAGAGGTTGAAACACACCAAATAGGGGATTAAGTTAGTATCCTTTATAACACACCCTTTCCCCCATGTCCTCCAAACTTCAACTCAAGAATATAGGAGTTCTATAAAAGATGTGATCATTCCAAAGGGGGAGAGGACTTGGGATATGAAGGTGAACAATCACAAAAAAATGTAGAACATTCAAAACTAAAGACACTTATTTGCCAAATAGTTTCTTTGTCCTTCTTATGATGCTCCTATAGATTTTTTGTATCTACTTAGATTTGTGGTGTGGGGGCTTTATCATTATATGCCTATTAAGCCTAAGGATATTCCTACATGTGGAGGCTTTATCATAATAAGCATATTAAGCCTAATGATATTCCTATAATTGGAATCAAACCAATCATTAAAAGGGCGATGACCAACACTAGATTTACACAGTAAACATGTGGAAGGGGGAAAGGCCTATAACACTAAGGAATAAATTGTATGGATGGAAAAAGCTAGCATGCTCAATTGGGTTATGGATAGCATAGGTTGAAAGGATTCTAGTTTTGAGGATATTAGTGTACTCTTTGTTCAATTGATAGTCAACATTTATAGATGTAATATATTGAGATTTAGAAAGGGGATACAGATGGAACCCAAAGCTCTTAAATCTCTAATAGAAGATGTCGATTGACAATAATATAATCCTCAACTTAAAAGTCACCAACAAAAAAAACATATAAAACAACTAAAACACAAACAATGACTAAAATCATTAACCATCACCAAGCCATATAATCTGTCCAAACTAATCAAGTGCTTCCCATATGATAAAATTTACATTAAAAACCTTCACTTTGTATAAGCACTCATTGAATTATCATAAGATTTGAGAAGATGTTATATCTAATACATTAGATAAAGCAGTTTTCAAAGAACCCAGGGAAATGTGCGCCAACCTTCTTTGTTGATGGAATAAGTTAGCTAACTTGTGTGCCCACGGCATGTCGTTTGACGCTCATAAACGTATGCAATAAATAAGTCTGGTTTAAAAGGCGGTTTGTCTAACTGCATTTGATTCCACTTCAGTATAACAAATCTGGGACTAGCCTAGACCACTGTGACTTCATCCTGGGCCTCTGTTCACAATCAGACCCTGATCCACTTTCAAATAAGCCCAAGCCAACCCACGTACGATTTACACCTCACCCACAAAACTTAGCTAATTATTTACTTAGCACGGTAATGTAGTAAACTTGTGAACGACCTTAATTATTACTTTTAGTTATAGGCTATGGATAGAGGGGAGAAAGCAATAAGAGCCACTCGCTCACTATCCAAAATATGATCCTATCCACCACCACACCTCTTGTTCCATCTCCCAATATTATTATTAGTAGTACAAGCTGCTCAATTCCTCACAATCCTATGAAACTGGGTAGGCAGGGACATAAAGAGTATGGCTTCTGCTACACTCTCCATGACTGCTGTGGCCAACTGCAGCACCCCCCTAAAATCTCTGCAGGTACTGTAATTCGTGGAAACCCTTTTCGTCGTAATACATTTTCCTGCCAATATGTTTAAGGATTTGTTGAGGTTAATTTAGGCAATTTTAGATGGTAATGATTCGAGATGGGTTTTTGAACCGCTCCCATGATTTCCAGCTTAGGTTCCCATTAGTCAGTTCAAATAAGTAGGCCCAGACATGGTATGCATATGAGTATGAATGTAATACTGATGTATGGGTTATTGTGGGCAGCCTTCAAGGAAGAGCTTCAATGATTTCAGCAGCCTCAGAGCCTCTGAGTTCCTTGGCACTGCAAGTATTCCTGGCTCAAGGAAGAAGGAAGATTTTCAAGTAACATGGCAGACTTCTGCGGTAAGTAAATGGGCTTCCCTTCTTGACATTCCATATGAGTAATGGAATCAGGTTGTTAAACTTCAGCCATTTTGAAATCTGTATATATTTTGTAACTCAATTATCTATATAGATTTCACATTTTATGGAAACCAATTTGGTTTGCTCTATATATCCTGTAACTTCAGGTTTGCTTTAGGGGATAATGGGAAATAGTTTTGTTGTATACTTGTCACTGTGGCATACAGGGAGCATAATTAGATTCATGTTAGTGTCAATTGCCTGTCGATTGCAGTTCAATCGCTAACACAGATGGGAAAGAGCTTAAACAGTCGGAATGTTCCAATTTCTACTTTAGTCTAAATAAACCGACCAGCAGTCAAATGGCCATGTACGTGCATTTGCAGTTAGTTTCTCAGCTTTTTGGCTTGTAAATCGGAGGTGTTACTTGAGGCACAAATAATATGGAGGCTCCTTCAAGTATTTGGTAATAGCATCATGTATATTTGATTAAGTGGGAGCTTCTGCGGTCCAGCATTATCAAATAATTACTTATTGAAATCAACTGCCTAGATTATTTATCACTATAGTCATTCCTCCAACAAATCCATCTCTCATGAGCTTGAATGATTAACTTGGCACTCATTGCCACCATTGGTCAGAATGTGCGAATGAAACTAGTGAAGTGAACCATTGCATAGAAGTAATCAAGTCATCAAAGGAATGACTGTAGTATTGAGTACTCCAGTGTGTGGTTGATTCCAAAAACAGATTTTTGACTGCATTTTACTATAATTGTATATCTTGTTGTAGCTTTCCTTAGTTACAGTCACTGTTTGTTCTTCCTGCTGCTGTGTCTTGAAATTGTGGCACTGTTGTGTGTAAAGAAGTCACTTCCCTTTATCTGCATTAGATTGTTGTATGAACCATGGTTGTGTGTATTGAGTTCACCTTTCATTATGACTCTATATTCAGTACATGTAAAGGTCAATTTTTCTCGGATTAATGCTTCTGGGTCCTTGACTTAATAACTTTTTTATTGTTCCACCGATGGATATGAAGTTAACTTCCCTCTATGCTTGCATAAATTATAACCTGCTGGGGTCACTCTGCTTCTAATTGCTTAGAATAAACATAGGCAACTTTGTCGCACATGACACTTTATTTGATGTATTCTCTAATGAAATAGTTTTCTTGTGTGATTTCTGCTACATTTTGTGCTGAGCTCCTTTTGCCCTGTAATTTTGTCACTTCGGTGCATATGGAGTTGAGGTCAGAATCTGATTATCATCATTATATATCTGAAGGGTACTTCACAGTTTAATTATCTTCAAGTTCACGTGCATCTGATCTGATTTTTTCATGAAACATTTCCTCGGAATACGAAAACTCCAATTGCTTTATGCTTATCTTTGCACTGTAGTTTATGATCAACTATTCAAGGTATTAGTTGTCACATACTAATGTGATTGTCACTTTGATGTACGTTGCAGTTTTTCTTCCCCCAAACTAACACTTTTGTGCATGTGAAGCTCCATTTCATATGTGTCTCATTATATGATTGGTTGCAAAAGTGAAATTGTATGTTTTCAATCTTGGTGTATATTGCTGTATGATCATTGTACTGGTCTACCTATTTTCCTTTCAAAATTTTGATTGTCGGAACTTGGACTAGGCCTTGAGGGGACCATGAACTCCAAGGTCATTACGATATCATTAGCAGGGGTTACTTGTTTAATAATTGCCAATTTGGTGCAGGTGGAGATCACTTGGTTCATATTTTTCAGCCTGTAAATTTTGTAAATATAAATTGGTTGATACAAACAAATACATAGAATTTTTAATTGAGCTCGTGCCATGGCTTTTTCCTTTCAGGTAGGATCCTCCGCACAAAAAAGATCGTTTGTAGTGGAGGCAAAGTTAAAAGTTGCAATCAATGGTTTTGGAAGGATAGGTCGCAATTTTCTGCGTTGTTGGCATGGTAGAAAGGACTCACCTTTGGATGTTGTTGTCATCAACGACACTGGAGGTATTAAGCAAGCTTCGCACTTGCTTAAATATGATTCTACTCTTGGAATCTTCGAGGCAGATGTCAAGGTAGCAGGAGATGATGGTATTTCTGTGGATGGCAAGGTCATCAAAGTTGTATCAGACCGGAACCCTGTAAATCTCCCTTGGGGGTAAGTACTTAACATTATATTTTTATCTAGGATTGTAGGTTAGTGCTTTAGATCTGTTCAACCTGGGAGTATTTGATTAGATCCATGAATTGTGCAACTTGTCAATTAAATCTTGGTATTCCTTTGAGTTGATTGTTATTATTTTGTTGAAAATTCTTCCATCATATCATATTTACTATATGCAAAATACTAAAGGGCATCACTACCCATAGTTTTGAGACATGGAGCCACCGCAAGTCCTCCAACAAGCATCATGCTTCAGAACACAATATACCAATCTCAGAGTTCCCCTTATATGAAAAGAGTGACCAAAATTAATCTGCCCTGTTAGGGAAAGAGGCCATCCATCACAAGGTCACTGTTATATAAGCTTCGACCAATAACAAACAGCTAATCATCTCCTCCTAAATCTTCCAAACGGTGTGCAACCATAGGTGAAAGATCAATTATTCCCTCCATAACTAATCATCTCCTTCTAAGTCTTCCAAATGCTCTGCAACCATAAATGAAAGGTCAATTATCTTGCCCTTCACTTTTGAGAGGCTATATAACAGATTATATGTTCTGCTCTCTTTTAGCATGTTCATGTTATAAAATCCATATCCTCTTTAGTTCCAGTCAGCTTCTGGCAAGTCTTCTTTAGTGCATGCCAGCTTGCTCTCATTGCATGTTGTCAATTTTTGTGGAAAGAGTCTTCAGCTGTAAAAGCGTGTCAAATAGAATTTTTGTAATAGAGATCCCTAATTAGTATACTAATAGCCTCCTTGAGTTACAAACATGAGTTCATGGTTTTATTAAGCATTTTTTCTTTTATGTATATATTCCAATGACAGGCTTGGTGAACTTGGATTGTCATTTTCACTTAACAAATTAAAATTGAAATGAAAGATTATCTTTTGCATCAGTAAGCATTTTCTTGAAACTACTGTAAGTGAATGATATGTGGCAACATTATCCAACAGTGATCGCAACTGTAATGCTAGGTTAAGCTTAAACAGCCCGCAAGTAGTTTATTATTTGGGGAATCAAAAACCCCAAATAACAATCAAACGTGCCAACTGTTTACTTTTTTGGGCTTAATGCTATATGGAAATCACAGTTTTGCAAAGCAATGAGTTAACGGGTATGAAATTGCATTGCAGGGAGATGGGGATAGATTTGGTGATAGAGGGTACGGGGGTGTTCGTGGACAAGGATGGTGCAGGCAAGCACCTTCAGGCCGGAGCGAAGAAGGTTTTGATCACTGCTCCTGGCAAGGGTGACATTCCTACCTATGTGGTGGGTGTGAATGCCGAATTGTACAACCCATCGGAGCCCATTATCAGCAATGCCTCGTGCACTACAAACTGCCTGGCTCCATTCGTCAAGGTTTTGGATCAGAAATTTGGTAAGGAAGCTCATGCCATGTATATTAGAGAGTTAAGGGTAGGCTATATTTGATGGTAAAGGTTAAACAGCCGTACCCAAATACCAAACGACGTTCCCGCTGTCTACCTTTAGGCATTGTTGGTTAGGAGTAGTAGTTTTCCACAGTCCATGTTGGTGAACGTAAAGATAAATGGTGTATAAATGTTTATGGACAGGAATCATCAAGGGCACCATGACAACAACTCATTCCTACACGGGCGACCAAAGGCTTCTGGACGCGAGCCACAGGGATCTTCGGCGAGCGAGAGCAGCGGCGCTGAACATAGTGCCAACGTCAACAGGAGCCGCCAAGGCAGTGGCGCTTGTGCTTCCCAGGCTTAAAGGAAAGTTGAATGGAATCGCCCTGCGTGTGCCAACTCCCAATGTCTCTGTGGTGGATTTGGTTGTTCAGGTTGAAAAGAAAACATTTGCAGAGGAGGTGAATGCAGCATTTCGGGAGAGCGCAGACAAAGAGCTCAAGGGCATCCTGGCTGTATGCGACGAGCCGCTGGTGTCGGTGGATTTCAGATGTTCTGATGTGTCCTCAACGGTGGATTCATCTTTGACAATGGTGATGGGCGATGACATGGTCAAGGTGGTTGCTTGGTATGACAATGAATGGGGCTACTCACAGAGGGTAGTTGATTTGGCTGATGTTGTTGCCAACAACTGGAAGTAAATCTGTGTAATTTCGTTTTTCTCAATTTTCTCATTGTTTTGTTTTTACTAAGATGAATCCAATTGCTCTCAAACGTTCTAAACGCTTCTCAATCCTGTACTACAAATTTTCCTTTTTAATATGTATTATTTAAGATCTCTTCTTTTGCCCACAATGGTGGAGGAAACATCTTGAGTGATGCTAATGGTGAAGGGTACAACTTGACTGAATCTGATGGTAGAGGCTTCAGCCTAAGTGTTTTGACTGAGAAGCCATTTGAGCTGCATATAAGAGGAATGAGTTTGAATCCAAAGGGGCAGGGCAGGTTTGTATACTCCTTAAACAACACACAAGCTAATATCATTCAAAGGAGGTGAGTGTGTGGTTGGCTTATCTGCACATCTATTTCATTCTTAAGTTTGGGATAATAGAAAGATTTATTAAGTAATCACTGATTTTAACTAACATTTAAAATTTTGATTTTAATAGCATTTTTCTTAGGTATTATATGGCTTGTTTATAAGAAGTTGATCTAATCTATTTTTAATTTGTTGGCAAATTATCTTCTATATTGTGTTATAAAAGTGGATTGGGGAAAATTTAGAATTAAGTTGGCATTTTCTTTTCTTTAGAGTATATTTAGCTTTTGAGACCCTTTGATTGTCTTAATCACATGTCTTCTAATGATATATCAAATTTTTTAATGATACACCAAAATTTCTTTTGATATTAAACTAAATATTTCATCTTATTATTTGTAAAACATAACCGTTTAACCATTTCATTATAATTAGAATGCTTAAAATTACATAAATACTATAAATGTAGATAGAAATAAAAAATAGAGAATATAAAAAACAAATAATATACATTTACTAATTCTATTTGACATTGAAATATAACCTCATAAAGAAAGATTATAGTATGTGAATTTTAGTTGAAACAAAGAAAGTTTCATGGACTCGTTATGTTTTTCCTTACAACTAACCAAATTTCAAGCCATAATTATCATTATTTTTCTTCTTATGCATGTGTACTATTCACATCTCTTAGTTAGCCATAACTATCTTCTTAACTACCTACAACCACATATACATATGCATATACATATACATATACATCTACATCTACATCTACATCTACATCTACATCTATGTTTACATTCAACTCTCAACCTCCATATACCCCCTTGCAATACTCATGGATGGAAACCATTGTCTTCGGCAAGACAAATACCCTTGAATCAATAATATATTGCTACAAAATATACAAATAATCAACATGAATAAGGAATCATTTTAGAGAAGATTTTGCATGATTTTTTTACCATTCTTCATCTAGAGTGTTGTTTTACTATTTTTCATTCTAGTGCAATGAGTGGTCATCATTACAAATTTGCAATCATCTAAGAAGTATCCTCCAATTGTCCTTTCAAGTTTTCAATTGGACTACTTGATAAAAACCTTATCATGTACACAAATTATAAACTTTTAGGCTTTGGTATTTACTTTCCTACTTTATACAAAATGATATATCACAAATATTTTCACTTTACTTCAATTGCTAATAATCTAATCTAAAACATGGATTCTAATTATGGTGTGTGTAAAATAACATCAAATTTAGTAATAATCTAGTCATCATTACCTTGATCTAACTAGATATTCAAAATGTGTAACTTTGCCAACAAAGACATTCATTCTAAATCATTCACTATCATTTCATTCATATTTTCATTGTTGTTTCAATTTAGTTTTTTGCATTGAGGCACATCATTCAATTTTCCTGTCAATGCTTCACCTAGAAACTTACAACTTATTCCTAGCAGCTTCATCTTTATGTCTCAACATTTATATTACCTATAGCCTCATTGAATTACATGGATTATATATCTTATTCAAATACCTTGGAAGATTTCAATCACGGTCACCTCTTATGCTAATTTGGTTGCAAAGGTAGAGATTTCAACATTATCAGTCATTATCCTATGTGTGCAATGACCAAAGGATAAACATTGAAGAGCTCATGTATACTAGCATGTATCTTCCCATCCCACTTTAAAGCATGTTCAATTCTTCACCCTTGGCTTCATTTTACACACTATAATTTATAATAGTTCATAACTAACCATGTGTGTACCAATGGTTAATAAGGAAATTGTTAACACATACAATTAGTTTGCAAGGGTATTCACACAAAATATTTTTCATATTTGAATATCATATATTTATATATCTTAAAGAATACAAAGGAGGGTTGGATATAGGTTTATGGCCCCAATTATTGTCTAAAATATCCATAGCATAATGCATAATTACAAATATAGCATGAACGAACTTATGAAAAATTGTAATTTGCATGCATCCCAAAATATAATATGCCCTTTAATAAATTCTATGAATGATTCTCTTTCTATGTACATGCGAGTTACTTAGCAACATGTGTTGGAAATGTTGTCATTGATGTCAAGAAGGAATTCATTGTCCAAGATTATTAGAAATATTGGCATTGATGCCAAAGGAGTATGAATGATTGTTGGAAACAGTGTTATCATTAATATCAAAGTATTATTATCTTTGATGTCAAAAAGGCAATTCCATCCAAGGAGATATATATGTGTGAAATTGAGGATGGAAAGATTAGAGCAACATTCTCTATGGAAACCTACTAATAGAGGGTCTATTTATTGTTGTTGGTTCTATATGAATGATATACAAAGCCATCACAATCAAATCATGTGTTGAAGTTGGTTTATTTATGATATTCCAAGCATTTATGTTAGAATTGAAATGGATTCATCAAAGAAAAGATGAAGAGTTGTCACGTTTTGTTTATAGGCAAGAACTAAGGAAATAAGAGGTGATTCACTATAATGTAAATATTTAATATTCACTACAATGTAAATGATAAATTTACAATGTGAAGATAGGGAATTTACTTGAAGAACAACGATTGAATAAGTCTTAAAAACAATGATTAAGAGATTTAAAGGGAAGCAATTACATGTTGTAAAAGGTTGTGATTAAAGTCTTCATTATGGCATGCTCAATATGCAAGACAAACGTAAGGTTATATTTGCTAACCCATAAAATGGTAGAGATTATGTTTTTAAAAATATGATTAAAGGATCAATAAGAAGTGATGAAAATAAAAATTAATAAAGGAAATGATTAATATGTTAAAAGGGAAACAATTAAATATATAAAAAAGCAGTGATCTAGTTTCACTAGAAGGAAAAAATAACAAGTGTTAGAAAGACAACGATTAAGCATAAAGACTTAACATTTAATCATAGGACTTAAAAAAGAACTAATGTTATTAGTTTGAAATTAAATAAAGATTAACCTTTACTAAAGGAAATGAATCTATGTTTAAAAGACTGTGATTAGTATATGAAAAGGTGGCATTGGAAAAGATTGTGTTTAGGAAAGGTAACTATAAAACCTTAAAGGGAAGCAATCAACATAAAAAACTATTAACAAAAGGTTATGATTTATCAAAAGACATCACTCTTCCAAAGGATGTCTCTCTTCAAGTAAAAGCATAAAGATATAAATGCATAGAGATGCTGGAGAGAAGAGTGAGTGGAAAGGTGAGATATGTGAAGAAGAATAAGAGGAATATTAGAGATTAAGGTGAGTGGAGATAAAGATATATCAAATACACATCAATAGATTTATCCATGAAGAGTGTATGAGAAGATTTTACTTCTAGGGATATATGCAGATTTGAGAAGGAAGATATATGAGAATAATTGCGTTGAATTTGTGACGAAGATATCATCAACAAGATATTCATGAAGGCATAGAAATTGTTTGTCACGAGTGAAGAAGACATAATTTGTGAAGGAGAATAAATGCATATTTGAGATTTGAGGAGAGCATATACAGATGTGTGAAAGTGAGTATACGCAATTTTGAAGAATAGTATATGTGTTAAGAATGTTATAAGTAGATTTGGGAAGGGAAATATAATTGTTGAAGAGATTAAATTTTCCATCATTCATTGTAGAAGCAACATTCATAAGGTGGAATTTTGTGTGGAATTTGGTGCTTCCTAAAGGAGAGATTGGTGTCTCTCAGTAATTTGGTGCTTAGCAATGGGGGTTGGTGCCTACAAATTGTGTGGATGTCTCCAATGGGTTGATGCTCACAAATTATATAAGAGGGAATCGATGTATCTTATAGGTTGGTTCCTACAAAGATTATAAGAAGTTTTAAATAAGAAATATTTTGCTATGGTTTTCTCTCATAAGGGTTTCCATGTAAATAATGTGTTCTTGTGTTGCATAATTGTTAGATATTACGTGAATGATATTGTGCAATTGATATTATTATGGTTTTTAATTAAAAAAATAAAAATATTATATTATACTGATTCACCCCCCTCTTAGGGAGCGAGCGTTCCTGAAAGTCTCTTGCACTCCCTGCTTCTGGTTTCCCATGGCCTATAATAGGCTAAGACTTTGTATCCTGTTGTGTAGGGGTGTGAGGGGTGTTGGGTGTGGTGGTTTTGGGGCTATGCGGTGTGAGGGAAGCGATGTGGGTTCAGAGAGGGGGATCAGTGTGGGCTAGGTGTAGGGTTTCAGTGAGGAGGTATGCAAAGGCTTCCAAAATCCTTGTGCTTGTTGGGCCAAAGCCATCTCAGAATTTTTCAGCAGCCATGCATGCACAAAAGTTGGATTCGTCCTTTGTGGGTGAGAGCTCTAAGCTCAAAAAAGTGAATGGGTGCTTGTCACAGAGTCAAGATCACCCTATTCTAGTTATTTCTCCTAAATCGGTTTAGGAGGACATAGCTTATTAGAGCCAACATGTTCTGATCTGCAAGTTCTTGGGTATTTGTGTCCCTCTCTCGACATTAGAGTCTTGGATCTGTCAAACCTGGTAGGTTGAAGGTGATTTCAATCTTTTGGTGGCTACAAATGGCTATTTCATGGTTGATTTTTCTTGCATCTCAGATCGTAATCGTGTGTTTGAGGGAGGGTTGTATTTTTACAATCATGTTGGCTTGTTCATTAAGCCCTAACATGGAGGTTTTAATGTGACAGAGGATCTTCCTACATGAGTTCTTGTTTGGGTCTGTCTTCCATGGCTGTCATTGGAGTTTTGGAGGGAGGATATTCTACACCAAATTGTTGCTTTGTTGGGGAAGCCGACTTCCATTGCTCAAAATACTTTGGATAAAAAGGTATTCTCTTATGCTCGCATTTGTGTTGAAATTGATTTAACTAACCCTTTGTCGGATTCTTTGGAAATTTGTATTGGCTCTGCCTCGTGGATTCAACAGCTAGATTATGAGTCCCTTCCTTTTCGTTGCCGCTTTTGTCATGAGTATGGACACCTTCAGCACCAGTGTCCTTGGGCACCCAATGTTGCAGGGGTTTCTTCTTTTCCTTCTTCTGGGCCTTTGGTGGAGAAAGGGGATAAAGGTAAGGCATCTGTGGTTGAGGGTGGGCCTGATAATGATGGCTTTATCCCTGTTAAGTAGAGAAATAAAGGGAGGGGTCAGAAGCGGGACTATAAGGATAGACAGAGTGATCAAGGTTTCAATCGGTTTGAGGTCCTAGATAATTTGGCTTTGGTGGAAGGGATTCCTATTGAGCTTTCTTCTGGGGCCACTGGTATGGATGTCAGGTTGGATTCAGGGTTGGAGCAAGCAATTGTTGTTCAGAATATTTCGCTGGCGTTGGAGCAAGGGATTTCGGAGCCTCTTGGGGCCTCTGCAGATGTGCAGGATGATATTGTATAGCAGATTTAGCTAAGGCATTGTTCTCTTCAGGTAAAGGTCAGGGATCATCTCTTGCTTTGGGGGTGCTATAACGCCCTCTCAAGAAGGGGCATTTTGAAATTTCTTCAAAATTTTGTCGTAAGAAGGATTCAGACAAGCTTAAATCTACTAGGGATATGTTGGTAGAATCTGGTGCTATTGAGACCCTTGAGGCCCACTTCTCTCAACCTTCCTCATGATTATTCTCTCATGGAATGCAAGGGGGTTGAATAGAACCTCCCGTCAAAAGGCTATTCAAGATTTGATTGTTGTTCATTCTCCTGATATCTTTTTGTGTTTAGGAAACTAAGCTTCAGGTGGACCTCATGCTTCAACATGCCCCTCATATTTTGTTTTTCGGCCAGTGTTAGTGTATTGGGTCTAAGGGAACCTCTGGGGGTCTAGCTCTTTTCTGGGATCCTCGTAAGGTTGTTCCTCATTGGTGGATTTCAAGCCAGTCTACTATTTATGTGGTGGCTTCAATTTTGGAATCTTGTGAGACTATTTTGGTTAGTAATGTTTATGCCCCGATTGACATCCGTGGTAAAATCTAGCTTTGGGCTCATATCAAGTATGTTAGGTCTTGTGCACCCTTTTTGCCTTGGATCTTAGGTGGCGATTTCAATGTTGTGTTGAGCTTGGAGGAGAAAAGGGGCGGGTTGTCTAGGCTTGGTCCTGCTTCAAATTTTTTTTAGACTAATGTGGACTCTCTTGCTCTGATGGATGTAAAACCCTCTAATGGAATATTCACTTGGAATAATAGACGGAGTGGGCCTGAAGCGATTTCCCAATGGCTTGACCATTTCCTTGTCTCTTGCTCTTGGGTTAGAGGTAGCTTGGTCATTTGCTCTGAGATTCTTGACTTGTGTGGCTCTGATCATTGGCCAATTAAGTTTTCGACTTTAGCTTTTCCAAATCCTAAGAATCCACCTTTCAAATTCCAGCTTATGTGGTTGCATGATCTGTCTTTGAGTGATCTTGTGGCTTAGTGGTGGTGGGATGGCACCCCTACATATGGTACAACTATATATTCTCTAGTTAAGAAGTTGCAATTTGTTAAGTTTCATCTTAAGCGATGGAATAGGTTGTGTTTTGGTAATTTTCAGGCTAGGAAAAGAGAAGCATTAGATCACCTTGCTGTTATTACCTGCCAAATTTAAGATTTGGGCTTCTTGAAGGCTTTTGGGCATGTTGAATCCGAGGCTCTGAAATTGGTGGAGTGGGAGCTTCGTGAGGATATTTTCTGGAAACAAAGGGCTAGGATTGATTGGCTTCAAGAGGGTGATAGGAATACGACTTTTTTCCATCATTCAATGCAAGCTCATCGAAATAAGTGTTTTATTTATTCTCTTGTTAACTCTAAGGGTATTTCAATCTCTGCACAACATGCTTTGTCTAGAGAGGCTCGTTAGTTCTACTCTAATTTGCTCGCTGAGGATTCATTACCTACAGAGGCTGATGAGAATAGGGTCCTTGCTTGTATTCCCTTTTTAATTTCTAATGAGTTGAATGTTTCTCTTATTCGCCCGATGACTTTGTCAGAAGTGGAAGAGGTGGTGTTTGGGATGAACAATGGGAAAGCTCCTAGCCCTGATGGTTTCCCAGTTGAGTTTTTCCAGGAGTTCATGGATATTGTGAAGCTGGATTTGGTGGAGGTGGTTCGAGAGTCTCTTCATAGTAAGCAAATTCTTTGTGCCCTGAATGATACTTTTCTGGTTCTCATCCCTAAGAAGGAAGGTGCTGAAAAACTTGATCTCTTTAGACCTATTACGCTCTGTAACATGGTGTATAAGATTATTATGAAGTTGATTGCTGAGAGGCTTAAATTGTGTTTGCTTGTGATCATTTCTAAGGAGCAAGGTGGCCTTGTGGCAGGTCATCAAATTTTGGATGGGGTGGTGATTGTGTTTGAAGCCATTCATTCCATGGCTACCTCCCAGGATAGGTCTATGTTTATCAAGTTGGATATGGCCAAAGCCTATGACAAAATTAAATGGAGTTTTCTTTAGAAGATTTTGTTGGCCTTTGGTTTTTCCTCTGATTGGGTGACCTGTATTTTGAGTTGTGTGACTTCTTTCTCCTTTTCGATTATTGTGAATGGGGAACCTTCTGAGCTTTTTGGGGCTACTAGGGGCCTTCGTCAAGGGGATCTGCTCTCTCCTTATTTGTTTATTATTTTGGCTGAGGGGTTAGGCTAGCTTCTTAAATCTCAGGTTTCTCATTATTTGATTCATGGTTGGCAATGGGGGATTGGCTTTCCTACGCTTTCTCATCTCCAATTTGTGGATGACACCTCTCTTATGGGACTGGCTCGTATTAGGGAGGTTGATTCCTTCAAGAAAGCTTTGGACATCTACCTAGCGGCTTTGGGCTAGAGAGTCAATGAGCAAAATTCTTCTATATTCTTCTTTAATAATCCTCAAGATATCAAGCGGCAGATTGTAGCTATTCTATAGTTTCAAATTGGGTCTCTTCCCTTTGTCTACTTGGGTATTCCTCTTGCTGTTGGTCGTCAACCCAAGTCCTCTTGGAAACTGTTGCTTGATAAGCTTAGGCGAAAAGTTACTCATTAGACTCATCGTTGGTTGTCTACTACTGCTAGAGTGACTCTTCTCAAGTCTGTTATCCAGGCCCTTCCCATCTACAAGTGCTTAGTTCAAGTAGCTCCTATGTATTTCCTTAAGGAATTTGATGCTCTTTCTCATCAATTTCTTTGGAGTAGTAATTTGTTGTCTTCAAAGTAGAGCCTTGTTAAGTGGGAATCAGTGTGTAGACCAAAGCAGGAGGGTGGTCTTGGTTTACGCTCTACTATTTTGAATGGGAAAGCTCTTGCTACCAAGGTTTACTAGCGTTGGTGTACCAATCAACACCAGTTATGGGCTCGTATTCTCAACCATAAATATCTTCAGGGTGTTGCTTCTTTTGAGGTTCCTCACTATCCTTTGGAAGGGAGTGGTTCTTTATTTGGCATACTTTGAAAGTGGGGGCGCAGTTGATTAAGTGTGCAATTTTTTGGATCTGTCATTCAGGGTCACAGGCTCCTTTTTGGTCAGATTCTTGGGATGGTCACCCTCCTATTCTCTCTTCTTTTCCTCACCTCTAGTCCCTTTCTAATGTTTTTATTGTGGGTGGTTGGGATACTGTGGAGTATTATAAGGTGGCGCAGCATGGTGGTTTGGTTGTAAGTTTTCGCTGGAAGCTTCCTTCTAAGTGGCCACCTAGAGGGTCTGAGGGGGATAGGCATGAGATTTTCTAGCTTCTAGCTTCTCATGCTTGTAATTATTCGAGAGGACCTGACATCTTGGCTTGGGATGGTTCTAATTTTTCTGGGAAGTACTCTATGGTAGCTGGTTATAAGCAATTAGGTAGGTAGTTTTTTGGGGACATTGAGGTCCCTTGGTGGAAGCAAGTTTGGCACAAGTTTTCATGGCCCAAGTACAACTTCTTTGTGTGGTTAGTGGCTCAAAATTGGTGTCTTACTTGAGATAACTTATGTAAACGTGGTTTCCAAGGCCCCTCTATGTGTGTTTTGTGTCATGATTGTGAAGAGAGTGTCTCCCATCTCTTCTTCCAATGTTCCTATGCTAGGGAGATTTGGCATTTCTAGTGGGAGGTGTGGAATACATCCTGCCAGCATGCTTCCTCTTTGGTGGAGTTTGAGGAACAGTGAGGCAGGGACCTTGTTTCTACCTCCTTTCTTCAGGTTGCTTGGGCTCTTGGGTCTTCCTTTATTATCTGGAACCTGTGGTTGGAGAGGAATAGGAAAAAAATTTAGGATTCATTGTTGATGGCCCCTCACCTTCGGTGGAAAATTCTACACTCTTTAGGGGAAACTATTGTGGCTAAGTGTGATATGACTATGTTGGTGGACCCTCGTGATGTTGGTTGTTGTAATTGTCTTCATCTTCCTCCTTTGCAATGACATCTCATGCACAATAGATGCAGGCATCCTACCCCGAAGGTGAATAGGGAGGGAAGATGGACCCCTCCTCCTCTTGGAGTCATAAAAATCAACTCAGATGGCTCTTCTCATGGAAATCTAGGTCATGTTGGCATTGGGGGTGTGGGTCGGGATAGATCTGGATATGTTTAGTTTATTTTCTCTGTGTATAAGGGTCTTCATACGAATAATCTTATGGATACTCAGGCCATTTTATTGGTTGTGGAGTGGGGCAGTCAATTGGGGAGGTGAAGGATCATATATGAGTCTGACTCCTAGGTTGTGGTGAACTTACTGAAAAAGCGGTATTTGGATAATATGAGTTGGTAGCTGGCTTTGATTGTTGAACAAATTCTCACTCTCTATGCTTCTCTGGAGTATATTACTTTTAATCATATTCCTTGAGAATGGAATGTTGTTGATTGCATGGCTAAATAGGCTTTTGATCATATTCATGATTGGAATTTGGTTGATCAGGGTCAACTACCCCCGTATTTTTCTCATCAATTGGATCACTTGGTTGAACTTGATAGGGCCATTTAATGCCCTTGCTTTGTAATGTTTCCTTATTGCCCTTGCTTTGTAATGTTTCCTTGATTTAATAAAAATTTTACCCCCTTGATGTTGATTCAACCCCCTCTTAGTATACTTGTGTGTTCATCAATTGGAATTAGAGAAAGCTTCTTTGAAATAGCTTAACCACTTGAAAAAATATCTTATATAAGCACACATGGGAGGACAGGAAGGATACAGTTTCTCATCAAACAAATCACCATTGTTCAATAACAAACTATGCTTTTTGGAGCATAAGGATGGAAACCTATTTGAATTCTCTAGGATATGATATTTGACAATTAGTTGTGAATGGTTATACACCTCCTATAACTCCTCCAATAGATCAAGAAGGAAAAAGGGTTAGTGAATATAATAAAATCAAAATTTGTGAAGGTTATGCACTATTAATCAACCAAAGACATGTGAGAAAAATTGAAGAATACCTATGAAGGAGATGATAATGTCAAAAGAGTTAAACCTCAAATTCATAGAGGGTAATTTGAAAGTCTCAAAATGAGAGAAGAAGAAAATGTCGCCATCTTTTCCTTTGAGTGGATAATATTGTTAACTCAATCAAGGGGCTTAGAGAAGAGATTAAAGATTCAATCATTGTGCAAAAAGTTTTAAGATCATTGTCTCTAAGATTTGATGCCAAGGTTTCAACAATTGAAGAAATGAGGGATTTAAATAAACTAACAATCGATGAGATGCATGAAATCCTCACTATTTATGAGATGCAGACTAAACATGAGAATCCATAAAAAAGGGAAGCTTCTTTCAAAGTTGCAAAGAAACACAAACACGAATAATCTGAACTTAGCAAAAGATCATATGATGAATTTAATGATGAAAAATACAATTTTGTGAGAAAGCTAAAGAAGGGCTTTGGAAAGTACAGAGGAAAATTTCCCTTTAAGTGATTCAATTATGGAAAGATAGGACATTTTGTAAATAAGTTCTCTTATCCAAAGAATAGTGATAATGAGGAAGAAGAAAATCATTACACAAAGAAAGGGAGTCAAAAATGTTTAGTATCACAAAAACAACAAAAAGGAGAAAAAGGATAATTTCAAGAAAATTATATGCTCCTATAGGGATGTGAGTTCATCTTATTAAAGTGGTATAGAGAGTGGTAAGAAGAGACCCTTTTTATGGTAGAAAATATAAAAAAACATGGCAAAGAGGAGGATAAGATACTTATGGACAAGGAAGAAAACACTGAAGGTTATAATGTAGCAAATCTAGAGGAGGAACTCGTTTATACTATAGGAGAAACTGAAAGACTTAGAAATAAGAACCAAAAGAAGAAATTATTTCTTCAATAAGAAAAGGAGATATCACAAAATTTTGAAGTGTAACAAAACATCACTAATCTAAAGGTCCAACTAGAAGAATCAAGAAGGATAGAAAATGTTGTAAGAAATCAACTAAAGAAAAGAGAAGAGGATTGTGAGAAACTTGAATAAAATACTGTCTCCTTAAGGAAAGAATTTGAGAGAACTAATCCCAAACTAAACAAGTCTTAAATTTTAAAAAAGCATTGAAATTTTGCATGATATTTTAAATGGGAAGAGGTCATCATTGATAAAAATGGGACTTGGTTATGAGGAAACTAAGGTGGTAAAAAATTTATACAACAAGGATAACAAAGTCGAGATAAAAATGAAATCAAACAAAGAAAAATAAAAAGTTATGTTGATGCACTTAAAAGTCCCATCAAAGGAGATTGCAACAATGAGGAAAATCAAGTCCCACAGAAGACCTGCATCCCTCCAAAATATATTAAGGACAAGTTTAGAAAGTCCTTTCCTCCAAGGTAGACACAAATGAACAGGCTTCAACATTCTTTATATGGTTAGTTCTATTATTTTAATAACTTTGGTCATAAAGTAATAAATTGTTGGACACATGCAAGGAAATTTGGTTGGAACAAGAATACAAGTTATTATGGGTTGTCAAATAAGAATTACAATATCATAGGTTATAAATACAAAAAATTTGGTCATAAAGCAAGAGACTATAGAACATGTGCGAGAAATTTTGGGTGGTACAAGAATAGAATTCCTTATGGGTTCTCAATCAGGAACTATAATTCCTTTTCTCCTTTAATTGATCGCAATATTATATGTTATAAGTGCAATAACTTTGGGAATACATCACAATTTTGTAGAAGTTGTCTCTAGAACCTAGACTAAACAAGAAAATCAATGCACATAAAAGAAAAACTACAAAATTTTGTAGAAAAAATCAAGCACAATATGGAGGATGCCCTAAACAAGAATCTATATAAGTTTGGAAGAGGAAACAAGAGTGAGAAAATGAAGAATTTGTACTTGTGCAAACTACACTTCATGTGCAAGTGGTATCACTAAGTTCATAAGGAGAAGTACGAATTCAGGGGGAGCTAATCATTGTAGTATCTTTCAACTCCATGGAGAAGACAACTCAAAGGATGAAGTCTCATAGAATATTAGATAGATAAAAGGTATGGTTGGAGAGAAGAATAAAAATTCTATTGTAGTAGCGGTGAAAGACTTTTGTTCGATTATACCATGAAAATAAGAAAATAGAATCATATGATAGTAGTAGACTGCATAGTAGAAATTTACCATATGGAGTGAAGGAGAATTAATGTCAAGATAACAAAGAGCCTAGAAGGCTTCAGACAATGAGAGAAGGAAATCAAATCATGATAAATGAGTTATGGGTGAGAGTATAGGAATGAGGACCACAAAGCTTTAACTTTTTATCATTGCATGAGAAGAAAGTGGTGGAGATATTTTTAGGGAAAAACTTGTTCAGATATTTTCAAGATCTTGACAAGAGGGTGAGAAGATTTCAAATGAGTCTTTTCCTAAAGAGTATGCTCATATATTTGCATTTGACAATTTTTCTAGAACAAACAAGCATATGTTGGCAAAAGCAAAAGAATTTGATAGTGGAAAGATAAATGGTTGTTAGTGGTTATGTTTGAATTTACATTAAATGATTTCATATTAATGTAATAAGAAGATCCCTTAACAATTAATGTAAAAAAGGGGAGAGTTACAACAAGGAAGAGTTATAGAAAAAAAAAAATGGTGTCATTGATGTCAAGAGAAAGAATTTCAAAAAGAGATCTTCAAATGAGACCTAAGCATGAAGACGAGCTAATTGCCTCATGACATGAGAGAGTTAAGTTGTTAAACGAGCAATCCAATTCTATTTTTAATAATAGAAAATGAGAGAAGAATTTATCATGCAAGAGGATAGTGAAGAACATAAAGCTAATCATGTTGCAAGAATGGAAAGAATGATGGTGTTTTCATTGATGTCAACTGGTCAATTGGTTATCAACTAATTGTTGTTGTCATTAATGCCATGGTTGCAAGTTATTGGTTGTATATGTTGAGGATATTGAGAAAATTGTATTGAAAAAAGATTGCAAGTATTCAGTGGTTACTCTGAGTTTTGCTCTAGGATGTGCTCCTATGTTTGTGTGGTTCAAATATGTTGATCGTGATTGTTGGAAGTTGCTAGATCCAGATTTTTGGTTACTGATTCATTGTACAATGTGAGTTATGTTCACCAATTGTGAACTATGGTTTTCTGTGGTTTTAGTTGAGGTCCAAGAGAAATGTTGTTGGTCTGGATTTCTCTTTGTTAAAGTCTTATGACTTGCAGTTCTAGAGTTGAGTTGTTTTGATTGTATTAAAGATAATTTCGGTATCTCAAAGGTTCATGCTTAATTGTTCTGTGTTTTACACTGGTTTGGTTGACCTTGTATTGAACACTATCTTCGAAGTTGAAGTGTATTGGATCTATTTGGGTCCTTATCAAGTGTGTGTTTGGGTTTCCCTCATTCTAATTCCACCCTAGAATGTTTTGGTGCCGATTTAATTTAAATTTAATGTTGGATGACCAAATTTGGATATGTTTCAAAGTTGAAGATGGTATAAATGTAGGATGAGTTAGTGGTGAAATGGTGCAAGCAAGTGAAAAGAAAAGAGAGATAAGTGAAAATAAATAGAGCAGATAGATACGATATTGATGTGAATTATAGAGTGTGTGTGTGATGCAAGTGTGGCAGATTAGTGTGAAGCCTAAATGTTAAGTTTTTGGATGCAGTGAGCAGAAGTTGTACTCTATCATTCATGCATGTCTACGAGTGGTTGAAAAAATTGTGGTGGATTTCTCTATTGCAATGAGATTGTCTTCTCTCTGTAACATATCTCTTCTATCTTCTTTGTATCTCCATGGCAGTGAGCCCTCTGGGTTGTTAGCCCTGTTGGACAGTGAGTCCTGATTTGAATAGTGAGTCCTTATTTTGGTAGTGAGCCTTATTTCTCAGAAAATGATCCTTTTGTAGTCAGTTTTGATATTCTCTAAAGTGTGAGTTAATCCTCACCGTGGTTTTTCCCTTATTGGGTTTTCCACATAAATCTGGTGCTATTGTATTTGGGCGATGGTTTTTAGTTTATGCACTTGTACTTAATGTTTAATCAGTTAAGTAGTGTTAAGGATTAGTTCCAGTGAATGATTTAAAGGTTTAATTTTGTGACAACTAATTCACCCCCCCCTCTCAGTTGTCCTATTCAACAAATCATTCAATTGTGGTGGTCAAAAAATTTGAGTAAGAGAAAGAATCTATAGAGGAAGCATGCCACCCAAGCGACATAGAAACAAATGATACAATTTTAGAGAAAGGGGGGCATTAGATAATTTCAAATAGGGGAGAAGTATATTCTTATTGTCGTAGATAAGAGTATTGATCACAAAAAATATGAATGGATGTTTCTCATGATGTATTTTTGGATTAAATAGACCTACATGGCTAGGCCAATTTATCTTCATCTATGTCCACAAACATGTCCACCTATGGGACCATGTTGACCATGCATATTTATTTGAAAGAAAATTAAAAAGATTCATCATTTTCCAATAGTTCCATTATTTTTCCATGGTTTTAGTTGACAATTGAACCTTATTTGGAAGTCTCCCTTTTCAAAATTCCTAATTCCCTACTCTTCAATGATTTTTGTCATTTTTTTATTAGTTTTGTTGCAATGGTCAAGACTTAATTTGCATCTTGGTCCATGATTTTTATTTTCAAATGGTTTAAGTTGTTGGATCTATCATGGTGATCTTATTGGTACCTAGTTCATGGGTGATCCCACAAAGCTGGTTTATAATTTCTGGGAGATTCTGATCTTTGCTAAAATCACATATTTTTAGAAAATATAATGATTTAAGTCTTAAAAAAAATTATTTAAAGCATTCCAATTGAAGAGGGTTTGATCAAACTACCTTAGATCAAACCCCCTTTGATAGAACCCCGCTAGTTTTAAACCATACTTATAACAAAGTCTCCTTTACACCTATCAAAATGTTGATAAAAACCCACTTTTGATTTACCTTTTGGGGGATCAAGAGAATTCATTTAATTTATTTTTTTTGTAAGTATGTAGTACTTATTATAAGCTTCCCAAAAAGTATAATTTTAAATAAATTTAATTTTATTATTATATTTATTTTTTATTTCTTGTGAATGTTGGTTTTTCACTGAAAATCAAGCTCTTTGTTCTAGACATGTGGAAAAATAGAAGATTATCAAATATATATATATATATATATATGAGTGCACCAGATATTGAAGTCCTTGATCCAACAAAAAAAAAAATTGAATTTTGATACATATAAAAAAAAATTTGTGTTATGTGGTTCGCCTATGTCTGAATTGTAATTGATTTGACTTTGAAACTTGATTAAGGAAAAAATATTCAATAAAACACTATGAAACCAATTGGAAGCACCAGATATCATAGTTAAAAATCTAAATTCAAAAAAATTAGAATTTTATCCTTCATGAAAAAAAAATTATGTGTTATATAGTGAGCGTCACTCCTTAAAAATGGTGTTTTCGAAGGAGACGGAAAAAGAAGTGCAATTTGATTCCAAAAAAATTGAAAAAAATATATTTAGAATCTACACAAAATGTCACAAAATCACTAGTTTGCATCATCTTCAAATTCCTCATGGTTTAGCCGCTATAGGTGCTCAAAAGTGAAGATTTAGTTAGAAAAAATCAGTTCAGTGTCCAGTTTGGCCAAAAAGTGTAAACCAGTATTATGGGATCACCCTCATAATAAATTGGTATTGTAACAACTCAAATAATATATCTCAAAATTACCACATTTTTTTCTATTAATTTTTTTAATCAAAGTTAGTACAAAACATCGCATATATAGTAAAACTTTGAATGATTTTTTGTAATAACTTTGAATAAAATATTAAAAAAAAAAATTGGGATGGATTTGGTTTAGTCTCCAAGGTTTTAGACCAAATTTTCAGGCATTTTTTAAGCCTTCTTTATGTATGTATATCATACTCCTAAAGATAGTGAACTTGGTGCACTCTTAATAAGGGAGTGTAGTCTTTAGAGAGTGACATGGGATCCAAATGGTTTCGGTGAGTAAGTCTCTATCTAAAGCATATACCTATCCTGAATGGATAGATCCCTATCTCATATTGATATAAGTCCCTGAGTATACAAATGAATGAACCCTTAATAACTTGATTAAAAAAAATTAACAAAAAAGTGACAATTTTGAGTTACAATTTTGGGATATCACAAGTATATCCACCTTACTTTTTTAGCATCTACTTTGATCATGTTAAAGGATTCTAAATCTCCCTTTCCAACATATTTTTCCTAATGAATAATCAAATAGATCTTGAAAAGTGTGGAAGGAATCACCCTCATTTTGTGCATTAAGGGTCATCCTAATGGTAGGTTATACCTTGTACCTTCGTTGATTACATAAACTATTGTTGAAACCATCTTAGGTCCCAAAGAAATTGGAAGCATAATTTTTCCAATGGTTTTCACCTTGAGGTTATCATATCCTTACAAGGTGTCTCTGTAAACCATAATGTTTGTGTGCTCATACCCCACTATCTCCAAAGAGATAAATGAACTATATTCACTACAACTCCACCATTGACAAGAGTTTGTTTAATGCATATCATTGATTCACACTTGCAAGCACAAGGCAGGATCGCCTCTTCTTATTAGCTTTGCATCCATGGGAATTTTATTAATATTGAAAATAAAACTAGGATCATGCAACTCCACATTGGTAGACTCACATTAAGTTCTACTTAATTAATTTTCTCTTTTGAAGGTGGGGTTTTTTTTTAAAAATATTTAAGCTTGATCACCTCTAAGAGTGTTGTGTGATGAGAGGGGGAGTTCCAAGTATAAGATCTATAAAAGATATCTTTGCAAAATTATTCTTGAGATCCTCTAGCAAGTCATAAGTACTTATTGGAGTTGGAATAGGATCTATTGTTGAAATCATGTTTTTATGGTTTTTTATTCCTAAGATTGTAAGGTTTTCTTAAAAAAAAAAAAATTGGACAAGCTCAACTAAGTTGAGTATGTTTGTTTCACCCTTAATGCCCAATTTCCTTGTGTTTTTTATTATTTCATGGTAGCAATATTTTGTTCAATGTTAATTTATTATATTTATTATCATGTTGGTGTGTAGGAAAAGGATCTTGATATACCCTTAAATTTGTTTTATAAGGGATAACTAGCCCTTGATGATTGTGATTCAAGTTTCCTTGAAGGAGGAGGAACATATATGAATAGACAAGTCTTTATTCCTCTAGGAGATTTAAAATAAATTGTTGGTACTCTCTGCACGACTCAATGCCATAACCCCTTCTCTTGTGAAATAAGAAATATTTTTTGAGGTTAAATTCTTGAGGTTTTTAATATGGATCATACTAATTATCATTGTGCAATCACTCATTTTTTCTATTTTTTCTAGTCATTTGCTCATAGTTATTCCTTCTGAGATAGTCTTGATGGTATTAACATTATAATTCCCCAATTTTGCATAATTAGAGCCTCCTCCATAGTTTTTATGATTATTGTTTTTCTTGGAAGGTGGAATATTTGTGACCCCATCAATGGTAGCATTGTATTTTTTCTTCAAAATCTTTAGCATTTGGGTTTGTTGATATTATTATCGTGGGTGGCCAACCTTCCATTGTCACCTTACTAATTCCTCCTACTATTGATGGTAGCCTAGTATATTCTAAGAGCACTCTCAAGAACCTCTTCTTAAAATTTATAAGTGAGTTTCTAAACCTCTTCTCATTTATCTATATTGAGGGAATGAAAGAAGAGATCACATAGTTTCCTATAATCTCTATTCAATGCACAGGTTAATGAATAGAGGACAAGAATCCATCACACGATGAAATGTGAAATTGACTCATTTGTTTCATGTTTTATGCTCAAGAATTATTGAATTTCAATAGCATTTTAATACCAATTATGGTTACAAACTCATTAATGAGTTGCCAAAAGGAAAGGATATACACCTCTAAAATCACATACTACCAATCTAGAACAATGTTCTCCAAGGTCTTTAGAAAATTTCTTGCAATAGCCCCATCCCAAGGAAGGAATTCCCAAACTACTATTGTGTAAGCCTTGATATGTGAGTTGGGATCTCCTAGCCCTTTAAACTTAGGAAATTCAAGTAGAGGTTATAAAAATATCATATATTAATTGTTTGACCCACTAGCTCCTTGAGATATTCACAATATGTCCCTAAAATGGGGTTATGTATGGAAGGAATAGTTCCCCTAAATATGAGCCCTATGGGTGGAGTTTCTTACATAGGTTGTACATTTGGAAAGGTATAGTAGGATATTGGTACTTAGAGAAAATTTGATAATTTTGAAGAGGTATCGGTAGAGGTTAAAAACTAGGTGGAGTTATTTGAATCTAACTTAGCATTATAGGTATCCAACTCTATTTATTTATACTCATAATATCAATGACAAGGGAAAAAGAGGCACGAAAGCCTCACTATTCATATTGCATAAGTAGAATTTAATGTAAGGGGATACTTGAGCTAACCATTGGCTTTGTTTGTTTTCACTAGCAACAAAAGTATTGGTGCAAGGTTAGTGCTTCAAAGACTTCAATATTTCAATTTTTTGGGATAGATTACACAATGGATGCTCAACAACCTTAGCCTCAAGAATCCCGATCCATATGACTAGGTTAGATATAAGTGCTTTGGAGGTGTCTTCCCTTGGGTTTAGTGTCTCACCACCACGAGGTGGGTTTTATTCAAAGTGTGGGAGTTAAGTGGTGCCATTCACTATTGTTTCAATTTGATTTGTGTCTCCCCTTTGGGTAGAGAATTGATTATTTTAAAAATCTATGTTGAGATTTACTCATGCCACTCAAGCTTCCATTAAATCTTTGTTGAGGTGATTAGCCTCATTATTAATTTGCAGAGTTGTATCCCTATAGCTAGTTTCATATATTTTGATTTGTGATAGAATGAGGACATGATGGGATCTTTCTTAGCTAAAGCTTGATTACAAAATAAACCATTAACAATCTCCCCATGTGATTCCATCAAAAGTTGTGAATTTATGGCTCACAGTACAAGCATTTTTATCATGTCATAAATACCCCCATCCAAGTTGGTGTCCTTACAATCATAGATATTCAAGATAAATGTCATGGGATCACCAATGATGTACTATTAAATGAGGGAGTGCTAGATTCATTTGAGGAACTCTTTCCTTGAGATGTTGTTGGTCCTAACATATGCAAGGATAACTTAGCTTCCACAAAATAAACCACCTATTCATAAAGGTGTTGATGGGTTGTATCTAGTATCCATAATGAATAAAAAACTAACCATCTCTTCTTTCCCACCCCAAATTAGTAACAAAGAATTGCTATATCTATCTAAGGATGATAAAGAAAGAGCAAAAGGTAAGACAAAAAATGAAAGAGAAAAATGAGAGAGTTGATCCAAAAGGATTTACCCTTGATGTTGAGCTCACCATAAAGTGTATGAATGGACGTGAGATGACACATCTATTGCACCCTTGTTGATGACATGCATTAAATTACTCGTGCTCTTATGGAAAGAGTTAGTCAAGTAGGAAAGAATCCAATCGGCTACTTTATTTTTATGGAAGGAGAGTCTTATGAGTGACACTAGTATTGTCATGTCAAGTGAGGGTTAACCAATAGATTCACTCACTTTTAATAGGAGTACCTAATGACATACTATGGTGTTGAAGTGATGTATTTGTGCTTGTGTGTTGGGATTTTCTCTTGTGAATTATTGGAGAGGTGTAATTGTTGTTATTCTAATTTGTTCAAGTGAGTCACTAGCTCTAATTTAGTTGAACTCATTCTAGGAAAATCACAAAAAAATAGCTTGTGAGCTTCTAGTTTGATTATTTCTTCTAAAAGATCCAACTCTCTTGAATGAGATAACTCTCACTTCTATCATCCTCTTCTTGAATTTGGCACAAGATTGTATTGTCTCATTGAACTTACTTAGCTTTGAATATCTCTTGGTTTGGTTGTACAATCATTTTTAAGATGGTGTTTGGGCCCAATTTTCTCCGATCCCAAAACACATGGGCTTAAAAATGGAAGAGAGAATAAAATAATACTTGACTTTGCTTGTTTGAATGTCCTTTTGTTTGAGTTGATTGATTTTTTTCTTGGAGTTGTGCTCTCTTGATTTGCTTTAATTTTTTGGATTTTGACTTATTTTGATGATGTTGAAGAAGTTTTTGAAACCTCTAAAAAGACAAGTCTACTATTCATGTTTTTGGATTTTCAATTTTAGATAGATGTATACAAATTACTAACTTATTTTTTGTCCTCTTCTAGAAATAAAGGTTTCGAATGAATTAATTAACTAATACATAAAATAACTTTATTTTTTATACTTTAAATTTAAGCACCAAAATAATTTTGATCAAATTTGCATAGATGCAATCTATATTTTTTGTAGTTGTCATTTTTACAAGAGATTACTATTTTGATTTAAATATTGAAGAGGAAAGAGCCTGTTTTGAATTGGGAGAGAAAGTATTTTGAAGGAAATAAAATAAAATAATTTTCTAATCTAATATTAATCTACTGAAGCAATTCAAATTTAACGTAACATAATAATGTAATAATAAGATCTAATTACTAATCAGAAAGATAAATATGAGTACCATAGTAGGTGAAAAAATTGGAAAGAACAGAGCAATCATGGAAAGAAATCTCGCCACAGCCAACCCGAATCTTTCTGCTTGTATAAGATGATTCTGCGATCCGTTACATTACCCTAAGACGAGTCAATGTTGATTGTGAATGAACCATCCATACTGGCCCCGATGAAGATGAGGGATGGTTTGATGCATAACTCCATGCAGTAGCAGGTCCTGAGAATGGTCATTTCCTACAGTCGATGGACGAGTACCAATTCCTCCTTCCATCGTAGCCCTTAAAATTTTATAGCTACGACCTGAAACCACATTTCTTTGAGTCATTTTGTCAAATAGTTCATGCACCTCTTCTGTGCTAGTCGTGACCACATTCTGTCAAAGAGTTCATAGCCTTGTCTATGGCTTTGAGAAATTTCGCCTTCCATTGTTAGATGTCCATAACCTATTCCAGAAATTTCATTTGTATTCGGGCTAGGAAGATCTTGGCTTCGGTTGTGGCCTTTGGTTTCGTCATTTGCTTGAAATTGTCCGCGGCCACTCCATGCCCTAGGATTTCATTTCCCTCACTCGGTACTCGTAAAGCCGCAATCGTTAAAGGAGTATTTGATGAGAGAATCATCGCATGTATAAGGAAAATAACTTTGATACGAGAGTTACCAAGGAGAGGCATTTACGAAGAAGGCAGCAAAGCATGCCCAAAAAAACATTGGAAAGAGAATAGAGAAACCCATGTTGAAAACTAAAAATCGAGTTGTGAATCCAAAAACTCCCAACAGGTTAAATTTACTAAGAGCCAAAAATTGCTACCTATGTTATAATCTAACGTAACTAGGTGAATTGTTAAAAGGCGTCAATTTGAAACTACTCCTCACATCTACGCATTCTTGAGAAACAACGTCAAAGAAATGGAGGCTCTGGCTACTTGCTGTCATTGTCAATGTAAGCCGTCCTCTATTGGCTATAACATACTATCTACCAGTTCTTACAAATTAAGCTCTACCCCCTGAATTACCTTGTGCAGGAGTACTGCAGATTCCTACAACATTCATGGTTGATTCTGTGCAATTACGAACTGCTTATAGAACACACTAGGAGTGAGTATATGGATACCTAGAATTCTTTGAAGAAGAGCAGATGAGCCTGTCTGGAGTGATATACATTATCACTATGATAGAGAGGCTTGACTGGTGCAGGAAGTCAGACAATTGACTTATAGGGTTTTGTAAATAAACTACCTGGTTGACTGTAACCCATTTGAGCTACAGGACAATTGGTTGTGATCACTTACCCTATGTGTTTATGCTGAAGTTCTTCGAAACCTGTGAAATGCAAATGTCAAACATAGATTCATGTACATATTGAAAATGAAAATTTCATTCTACAATTTGAGAAATCTTCTAAAATTGGGGACCGGTAAGTTTGATCCTTAGTGAGTGAGATTCTCATGACAATTTTTGTACAATCTAATGCCAGTGTATCCAATATGATGTTGGGATGTCCTCTCAGATAGAAGACTCGAACGTACAAAAGGTAACTGATAATCTGAGGCTTCATATATTACCAAACTTCAATGTCTTCTTAGGGATTAAAAATCATACATTCAACCTTTTCTGTTTCATGAACAAACCTGCTCTTACGTAATATGATTGTCCAGGATTATTTCTCTAGACCTTTCTTTGTTCAGAAATCATGACCATTCCATTTGAAGATGGTAATGAGCAATAGTTATTTGCAGATAGATTTCTTCCTGAATATTTTCCTGGAAACAAGAATTATCTTCATGGGGAAATGCTCGCTTTTTGTTGAGAGGGTGCTAGTATTGGAGAACTCATAACAGACCCCTGTGAAGTCGCTATTGATCAGAGTGAAGCCTGGGTCATCTATGAGCTACCTTTGTAATAAGATGGATCTCACAAATGACAAGCTTTCCAGATACCAGTGGAAGATGATCGAATATTAATAAAAACATGTATAAGAGGATAATTTGCTTCCTGATATATGAGGACAAGCCATAGCTTATTCCATATGCCATTTGCTGGCCAGTTTTACATTTGATTTAGAGATGAAATTTCTATAACTCCCATAGGAAGAGCTATGACAAGAATCCACCCAATTTGAAACATGTTAGTAACCGTGTTGCATGGCTTTGTATTTACTTTGCTTTCATTTTATACATATTATTTATATATAAATGTGAATTGTGGAAAAAAACACTACAACATTCCAAAGGTTGCTTGGGGTAGAGAGCTTAATTACTAAATTAAGAATTCTAATTTAGATTCATATAAATGGGATAAATGGGTTCAATCAGATGCGGTGATATGGTAACGGAGAAATTGGTAAGTGCATGACCTCGTTTCAAATTCCTCCAAGGCAATAACACAATGCAGAATTCCTAAAAACATGTAGCAAGATACATGTAAAGAGAACTTTGAGGATTATCCAAGCATATTCACACAAAATTATAGATGAATGAAATACAATAAAACAAATATTGGTGCTTGCTAATTTAATTGTTGAAGTAATAAATGGCATTGAAATTTAAATGCATCACTCAAGCATTTTTCTACCAACCACAAACTTACTGCAGTCCCCCACACATCTACCTAACTGGTAAAATGGCCCTAGCCTTCGACGAAGAGATTGGTTTGGTAACCTCATATCAATACCCTTTTCTAAACTTCGTGTTGTGTCCTATACATATTTAGAACTAGCATACAGTGGTTACAACTTACATGTATGAATATCCCTTGCCTAGTACATAATCCCAGATCATAGTGAAACAGACAATATAAATAGTGGCTAATTACACTACTTTGTCTAAAGTAATCATCACCCAAAACTTAGAGTGGACATCACACATTCACCCACCTTCCTAGCTCGATTTGGTTTTACTGACCATTCATATGCTATACCTAGGTTACCCCTTTTCCCTTGGATCAAACAAATACCAGGAATAACCCACTTAATATCTCATAAACAAAGTGACTTCACTACCAAAGTAATTCTAGCAACTTCTTACTCTTTGCTACATATGTCTAGTTTAGACATCCTACATATAGCGATGACAACTACGTATATATAGTATAAATGTGTTGCATTCATACAAACTCCCATATATAAGGTACATACAAATATAACTAATAGGATAGGTTCTACAACATAATGCACAACCAAGAACATGCAATCATAAACAAACATCACAACATATTCAAAAGCATTCTTTTCCAACATAGTAATAAAACTAATTAACCTTTCCAACATAAACAACAAAGGTATAGAAACTAGCATGCATGTATAATGCTCTAATTGATTAAACTCCTTCCTAGTTTTAATCCTCAAGCTCACTTGATACCTCCTTCAAGATCCACTTGATTTCCGTCTTCTAATTTCTTGCTAACACTCACAATAATCACAAATACGAAATAGTGAAACAACTCTCAACTCACTAACTCATAAATCATAGCAAAATAACATCAAGATAATCAGAATGATAAGTGTAGCAATTGGTCAAATGAGCACCTCTATTTATACTAAATTGTGAGCAATCGAAGGCTACAAACAAGTTAATATTTTTATCACCTTTCTATCCTCATGCAATGACTCATCAAACTAACTCATAGGTTTACAACACATGACAATCCTCTCCATTTTAATGGTTGAGTTGACTTGTTATAAGGGATAGCAAGAGTCACTTACCAAGTCAAAAGAATAGCAAGCTCACAAACAAGTTTCCTAATTTGAATTCCTTCGCATATTGCTATCAAGTTTCCTCTTGACTGGTTCTCAAAAATATGTTAATAGACTAATGTGTATTTTGTAGACTTCTTATGCAATTCATACTCTACCATATTAGCGCCACCTTCCCAAGTTGGCACCCCATATTATAGCGCAGGTTTGACATTCATAAGGCTTCAAAATTGTATTAACTTCTCTTTTAAATGTATACACAACAACAAATGAAACTCATACGTTCCTTTCACATTTGTTGACTTGGTCTTTAGATTACTTTATGCGTTGCTCACTAAGTTCCAAAGGTTGTGCATCATTTCTCTTATGCACTTTATTTATTCCATCGCATTACTTTATGAATAGCGTTGTTTATTGCGGTTAGCAATTATCACAAATGTTTCATTTATATATATATATATATATCCTTTAGAATATATATACATATATTTATATCAATATATATTAATATATATTTATCTCATAAAGTTTATCAAATACTTTTAATTACTGAACAATAATCATATGTATAAATATATAAATAATAATATTACATATATATATATATGTAACTATATTAATTCATACATACATGTTAATCTATAAAATATATACATATGCATAATACAATTTCAATATCTTTATAAAAACACGCATACTCATAACCATCGATCGTCATATACACAAAATATATATATAGGTCACCTTTAGTCCAATCAATATTCCCATGCATTTGGGTAATCCATCCATGAGCATGCGTAGGTACATCTACCTACATATACTCATGTACATATTCACTCACATGTATGATTCTATTGTAGACATGTATATATACATATATATTCATTTTATGCATATATCTCATCGATACCACAATATGCACACAAGGAAAGACTTTCACATGACATCAAGACTTAATCACATTCCTCAATCACAACATTCACATCTAACCCAAAGATTACTCACCTTTTCCCAAAATTGACTTGACTCACTAAGACCAACTAAGGCATGAGTGTGTGAATGCTCAGTTAGGCTTATTAATGGTCACCAAACCAAGTTCTTCTCCTAAGTGATACTTCTCTTTTCTGAAGGTTTGAACCTGTTCTTGCACTCAACTTGGCACATCATAATAGTAGCTAGCTGATCACAACATAATCATATGCATCATACATTTCATAGCTAGAATCATTAAAAAATATCAAATTGCATCAATCATTTATTTATCATATTTCCATTCAAAACTCATAAAACATATTCATATAAAGATTCATAAGACACATTCATGTAAAGATTCATAAACTCATTCATTTATTCAAGCAATTTAACCAAACATGGTAATAGTAAATAGGTAATATTACTCACGGTGTAACATATTCCCCCCTTGCGAATCATCGTCCCCGGTGATTATTAAGTATCGACATGGACATAACATAAAATATAAAACACAAATCATCCTTAAAGCATCACTGTAATAACCCTTTCTAATTATTACCTAAATATTAATTGCAAATGACATTATGAATATAGAATTTTAAAAGACATAACTCAATCAACTATTTTCTTTAAATGTAATATATATATATATATATATATATATTAATTTCCAAATGTCAATTACAATATCCAAGTTGTTGACTTGGCTCATTGGCCACAAAGTCAATACAAATACAAATTACATCAAGGTTACATCATAATTCTTTAATAATTGAAAACATCCAAGGTTTCATTTTTGACACTCGCCTCCAGTGGTGGATGAGAACATGACTTAGGCACTTTACCGCCCAACCACGAAGCTTACACTTCCTCGGAATTCTTCCTACTTGAAGAATACCTAACCCTGCATGAAAATTTTAGCAAGAGAACAATCTGCAAGGTGGAATCTAGTGTGTTCCCATACCTCAACATGCATCTCTATCTATGGTTAGAAAAATACAAAATCTATGCTAGGAATGGCAGAGACTGTCATTACATATAATTCCATACATTCATAATGGGCTAACTACTTGGCCAAGCATTAAAATTAAGTTGCAACAACAAAAGATTGGTTTTGGATAAAGCAAAACCTATAGCCTCTATGCTCCATTTTGGCACTCATCCTGGAAGGTAGCTTTCTACAACACAAGTATATTCCTTAGCAGCTATCTATCCTCTAGCAACATCTACCCTGAGGTGCTCTAGTCTACTTAGGTGTTGCTATTCTACTTAACAAAAATAATATTCTTAAACACATATCAATGGAAAAGTAATTCAGTCTACTTTATTCATCAACTTGAGAAATTCAAAAGGATAAATCTAGTGGTTCTATTCATATCATTATCTATTTAGTTCATACATTGAATTGCCACATGATTACATTCCATGTCTTCTACCACTTCATATTTAATGTAAATCAATATACATTATAGAAGAAAATGAATAAAATAAGTAATGAAAGAATATATGTCACAAGTATGTGTATGTACGTAGACAAAGGTCTATGTGCATACACATATATGTGCCCACTTTAGTTAATATATTTGTGCATAGATTCTAAAATAAATGTCATTATAACATATTGCATTTGTTCAAATTATTGCTAGAGATTGTCATATCAACTGGCAATTATACAAGATGTAAATTTGTCTTTTCAAAGAAAGAAGAAGAACAGTTCTGTTTAAAATAGTTACTACATACTAGTACTTTGTTTGTATCATAACCATGTTGTTTAGAGAAGTTTGCATATTATTGTTCTAAAGTATCTCATTAACAGTTTCAAGTTAACCAATGTAACATGTATTCAACCAAGGGTACTATCATCTTGTATATACATATATAGAAGTTAATGATTCTGGTATCGTTTTGTGCAAAGTAAAAGAAATCAATCGACATGCTTGTCGTTTTAAAAGAAATATTAATTCACAAATAAAGCTAGAACAATTTTATTATTGTTTAGGTTATGGAGAAACCCACTTTCATATTTCTGACAACTATTAAACATATTCATGCCACTATCATTCTAAGGAACGACTAACGATCGAATGACTATTTTTTATTATTATTAACAATAACATTAGCCATACCTTTATGAATGTCGATCATTGTCCTTCAGTGTTCAAATCAGCCATACTAGTAATGCTTACTCATGATAATCATTCTAAGGAAGATTCAAGCATCGTTCTAGGGAACGATAATGTGCATGTAGGAAAATTGGTGAATACAAACATTACAAGCATCTCTTGGGATCGACGATGATGGTAATCGTTATGAAGAATGATTATATTTGTGTTCTAATGGCATACTATTATATGATCATAGTGATCATGCCAACATAAAATAAAATGGAATGATACATTTGTTTGACCATCATTCTTTGTGAATGATGTGACACGATATAAGAAAAGTGAATTGTCTATCGTTCTATGAACAATTATTAAGACCCACACACCCATATGGTGCAACATACCTATTCGGCCTTGCCAATAGGGAGAACAAAAAACTGTGGAGGATAACAATGGTGAAATTTTTTGCTTCCTATAGAGGGAATGGAGAAAAATTTAAAAAATCATTACATATCAAGAAAACTCTGACTATTGGTTTCTACTGAATAGCCTTGAAAAGGGCTAATAAATCGCATATGCAAGAGATAAAACAAATAGAGGGTGATAACATATAACATACAAAGCATAACCATGATCAAAAATCATACAGATAGGGAGAATATACATAGATTTAGTGCTTGCAAAGGATGGCCGATAAGGCCCTTGCAACAATATAGAGAAAATGATCGATCACATACAATGTCGTCCTTACACTATGGTGCAGGAGCGCCAATCCTTTCAATGAATTTTCTCTAGTTGTTTCATGAAAATTTGAGTCTAGGTTGTTTGATTCTAGGTTGATTTGAGTGTTTGAGTTCAAATAAGGTCTATTGAGACCATTTTGATGTAATTGGAAAACTTTGGTGTCTTTTGGGCCTATATTGTAAAAGTTGCAAATCATGTTAAAAAGTTGTCAATTTTGACAAAAGTTGTCAAGGAGGGTAAAATTTCATTTTTCTTGTGTGAGGTCATGTTATTAGGCTGAATAAGGTCTAAATATACCATTTCTGATGTTTTAGGTGGTTAGGAGAGTCAATTTGCAAGATAATGCAAAAAAGAGCAAAATGTTGTCATCAAAAATTGGAAAAATGCAACTTTGTGAACCCCAACGGTCATGGGGAGTTTGAAAGTTAGTTGAGAGATATTGATTCAATCATTCTTGGTGGGAAAAAAATTAAAAAGGTGAGAAATTTCGATGTAAAGTTTGGCTTGGTGGATTTGAAGCAAAACCCAATAAAAATCTCATTGTTTTCTAAAAAAATTATGTGTAATTCATTGATTGCATGCATGTACAGTATCGTACAGATACAATATATTGCACAAATTCCTCATGAATTCATTGGTGGCATGATTCAATTGCATTTTTTATTTAATTTGAGAGGATCAAAGTGAATTTGAAGGAATTTATTCTTGTTTCTTTGTGACTACCTAGGTATACCCTGTTTTGGGGTTTGTGAGCACTTAGCATGTTTTAAGGACCATTTCACTGACTGTGATCCCTGTGATAGGTGAAATGGGTCCTAAGGAGGAGGTTTAGATGCAGGCTAGTTGAATAAAGCAGGAAGTAAGGTTGGGTGAGAGTTTTGATGACTGTCTTAGGGAGTTTAAGAGAGTTTTTACCATGAAAAAGGAGGTTTAGGGCTAGGGTTTGAAAAAATATTTGGGGGTAGTGATATCTCTTGATCTCTTAAGAATATACAAACATAATGAAAGGTGTTTGAACAGGTGACAAGGTCTAGTAAGGTCAAGAAGGTAGTTTTTCAATAAACCCCCATGTAATTTGCAAGAAATGAGGGTTTCATGGTAGAGTGCCTTGGGAAGCATGTCACTACAAATAAATTATGAAAATTGGAGTTTTTATGGTATTTTAGTGCTTCCCCATTGGTTTCTTGGGTTGGTAGTGAGACTAAGGGGGTGTCCCTTTGTAAAAGCAGCCTAATTCAAGGCCTAGGTCAACATAGAGGTCACCATTTGAAGTTGTTCCAAAAGAGTTGCATTTGATACTGAGGTATGTTCTAGTAGGCTTTAATGGGTATTAGGAAGTGTAAGGATTATGTTGGTTGGGATATTTTCATGTGAGTTAGGTTCAAAAATCAAGGTTTGTAGACCTACTAGAGAAGAAGAGTGTTCATGTGAAGAAGTTCCCTTGTTAGGGTTTGTTGTTTCAAAACCTTGTTGAACTCAATTGGTTTTGTGGTGATTATGTTGGAATCCACCCTAATTGACATCGCACTAAAGAAAAATACAATTGTATATAACAGACATCTAATGGTTTACCATCATTACGAATGAAATTGACAAAATGAAAGGAGATGCAAGTTTCGAATAGACTGTACTAGAAAATCAAGCATATACACAAACAAAACATCAATTTACCTCTAATTCGTGAGATTTTTCCTCCTTCCCAGTTGGGTTGATTCTCTTGCCTTCTTTTTTTTCCTCAATCTTCATCACCACAGTCAATCTTCTCCCATTTCCTTGCAAGAAATTTGTACCACCAAAAATGGTAACATCTCCTCCCCTTACTTGTTCGCTCCATTATGGGACTGTTTCACTTCATTATTGTCAATAATTAGCTGCCCAAAACTGCATTCAAATATCTTAGCCTTCAATTCGATTGCAGCCCACTCTTCCATAATATCTTTGTTATGACATTTTTTTTAAGTTTTATTTTCTTTACAATGTTATTTGAAATCAACACTAATGTTTGATAAATTTGATCCCATATTCTTTTATAAGGAATATATATATGTTTATATATGTGTTTGCATGTATATATGTATATATATATATATCACTATTTTATTTTATAAGAGTATGGTGTTTAATCACTTTTAAATAAAGAATGAATTTTTATTTTACTCAAACAATATCTTCTAAATGAAGTTGTTTTCTTATCCTTCAAGCATTCCTTCTTAAATACATACATATATGTTTAACCATGCTATCATTTTCTTTTAAATTTCAAATACACAAGATCAAAATAAAAAAATTGAATAAGAAATCACATGTATAACATTCCATAAGACCATTTTTTCAATCATTGAATCATTTTGAATCAGATCAGTATAATCTTCTATATGAAATTTTAAATGTAGATATCATGTCGTTCAGTGGTGTGTGCACCCTGATTCCATCAAGTTTACCATTCAATCCAGCTAATTGATCCTACCTCAACTATTTTCTTGTCCTTCAACGTGTTTTCTGCATTTGCACACACTTGCACTTGCACAATTCATCAGTAACATTCAATCATGATAAAGTATAAGATAGTTCATAAGATCACATAGTCAAAAGACAAACAACTTCTTTCAAACATTTTCAAAATATCAAATTTATCATTCAACATATTGAATTTCCTCAATAATTCAATTTAACATATTATAATTTAAATGCAATAAAAATTGGGATATGAAAATCCCACTACAAAACATCATTGTTTTCAGGAGTTTTCAAAATCTAACAAGACTTGTGGAAACTTCTACTTCATCTTAGCATAATCTTCCCAAGTGGCAGAATCTTCTACATATTGATCCCACTAGACCTTGCATTAAAGAACCTCTCTATTATGTAAGTGGAGCTTACATGTTCTAAGCACCTTAAGAGGCTTGACTATTACCACTCCTAGGTCTTATATTTGTAAAGCATTCCAATCAATAATATAGTTATTGCCTGGTATATACTTCTTAAGATACGAGACATGAAAAACATTGTGCATCCTGGCAAGAGTTGGTGGAAAATCAATCCTATATGCAACAGGGTTGATCTCCTCAAGAACCTCAACAGGACCTACATAGTGCGGAGCTAGTTTGGATGACTTTCCAAACTTGATAGAACTCTTATGAGGATTGACCCTTAACAAAACCTTTTCTCCTACCAAGAAATTTTTGGGTACTTGCTTGCATCAGCATAAATTTTTTTCTTATCATTAGCTTCTGCTAACCTCTTCTTAATAATGCTAACTTTCTCCTCCATTTTAGATAACATCTCTAGCCCAAGGCTTAACTTATCTTCTAGTTTATCCTAGCTTATAGGATTTTGACACTTCCTACCATTTAATGGTTCGAATGAAGCCATCTTGATTGTAGAAAGATAAGTTATTATTTGAAAACTCATCAAATGGCAGGTAATATTCCCATTTGTATTGCTAATCCATGCAATACATCCTTAGTAAGTCATCTTAGACACTTGGTTTACCCTTTCAGTTTGTCCATCCGTTCCTAGATGATACATAGAACTTATCTTCAATTTCATTGCAAGTGTAGAAAATAGATTTTTCCAAAATCTAGATGTCACATGAGAATCTCTATCAAATATAATCTTCTCAGGAATCCCATACAATATAAATACCTCTTGAACAAACATCTGAGCAATTACAAGAGCTCTATCGGTCATATTTCTTGGTACAAAGTGAGCTACCTTAGTGAGCTTGTCCACCACTACCAGAATAGAATTGTGCTTATTCTTTGACATAGGTAGTCCTTGCACAAAGTTCATGATAATGATTTTCCACTTACTTTCTAGAACTTTGTGTGGATATAAAATACCTATAGGATGATGATGCTCTACCTTCACTCTTTAGAACTCTGAGAAACTTGCTGCAAACCTTGCACCATCCCCTTTCATACCCTTCTAGAAATCTAATGTGGCTTTACATCAACCAACATTTTGGTTACACCAGGATGTCCTAAATATGGTGCATTGTGAGCTTCTTTTCATACCAAGTTCCTCAATTCTCTAGAATTAGGTACATAAATTCTTCCTTTAAACCTTAATAATCCATTAGGTTCAAGGTGATATCCTTCGTACCTTCGATCTTGCAGATTATCTGTGAGTGCTTGCTTGACTTATTCATAGAACTCATCACCCTTAGATTCTTGCAACACTTGACCTTTAAATTTAGTTTGGATTGACACCATTGAGGGGATATGCCTCCTACGACTTAGAGCATCGGTAGCTCGATTCTCCTTCCCCTTGATATAACTGATGTTGAAATCATAGTCAGATATCAGTTCCAACCACCTTCTCTAACTTTCATTAAGATTAGGTTGGGTAAACAAATTCTTGAGACCATGGTGATTGGTCTTGAGTTCAAAGGGGTCTCCACATTTGTAATGCATGAATAATTGTTGCTAACTCTAAATCATGAGAAGCATAATTTTGTTCATAGGGCTTTAGATTCCTTGACTCATAAGCTATGACTTTCCCCTCCTGCATTATTACTCCACCCAATCCTTCTCCTGAAGCATCAGTGATAATAATATAGTTACCATCTGGATCTGGTACCTTCAATATCGAAGTTTCAGTCAACTTTTCTTTGAGTAGATCAAATGCCACTTAACATTTCTCTATCCACTCAAACTTCTTACCTTTCCTTTGCAAAGAAGTGATGGTAAAAGTTATTCTTGAATTTGCAACAAACTTACGATAATACCCAGCTAAACCCATAAAACTTCTAACTTCTGGCACATTCTTGGGCAACAGCCACTCAAGCACTACTTTTATCTTCGTAGGATCAATTGTAATATCATCAGCTGAAATTACATGACCTAGATACTGTACTTTTTTTTGGAAGAAGGAACACTTCAAGAGTTTTTCATACAACTTATGTTCTCTCAATCATTGAATCACAATTTCCAGATGCTTGTGATGTTCCTCTTCATTCTTAGAGTATATTAGGATGTCATCCAAGAAAACCAACACAAACCTATCCAAGCAATCCCTAAATATATTGTTCATTAGGTTCATGAATTTTGTTGGTGCATTCGTGAGTTCAGAAGGTAGGATTGTGAACTCGTAATGACTATATCTAGTCTTGAAAGGTGTCTTGAAAATATTTTTGTCCTTGATTCTTAGTTGATAATATCTAGAACATAGATCAATCTTTGAAAATACAACCACTCCCCACATCTAATCAAAGAGATCATCGATACGTGGCAACAAATACTTATTCTTTACCATTTCTTTGTTAAGAATCCAACAGTTAATTCACAAAATCAGTGTACCATATTTATTCTTTACAAAGATCGTTGATGCTCCCTAGGGTGAAACATTGTGTCTTATTAATCCTTTAGACAACAATTCTCCTATTTGTGCCTTCAATTCCATCAATTTTTTTGTGGTCATCCTATAGGGTACTTTCGATATAGGTTCTGACCCAAGGTTATACCAATGGAGAAATCAAACACTCTCTTGGGAGGCAATCTAGGTAGTTCATCTAGAAATACATCCACAAATTTTCATACAATAGGATATTTCTCCATATCTGATTTCCTTGTTTCCATCACTTCTCCTTCTTTGAATTCTTAAGAATCTTGAGGTTCATAATACATGGCATCATCTTGAATAATGACTTCCTTTTATTCCTCAAGTTTCTCCATTTTTACTACAAAGAGTTGGAAACCTTTCTTTTTCTCCCTATGCATTTACACAACTAAAATATGTCATAGTTTCACTTCTCTAGGTGTTCCTTGGAAAGACACTTGGTTACCTAGATCATCTAAGAATTCTACAATTTTATCATGGCAATCCAGTTTAGCTCTATTACACCATAGCCAATTCATTCCTAAGATGACATCATAAGAACCTAAGGGAGCTATGTAAAAATTCACCTCCATAGAGAAACTTGGAAGTTCTACCCTTGCTTCGAATAGACATTGACTCACCACAACTCTTGTTTAGTTTGCATACTCAACAACCCAAGATTTTTCCATAAAACCTACCTTTCTAGAAATTTGACTTCCTATTTTAAGAGAAATAAAAAAATTTGTGGCACTAGTATCTATTAAAATTGAGATAAGAATGCCAAACAAAGTACGTGAGACTTCTACTAGAGTAACTTGATACTCTTCTTGCTTGTTGTCTATTGCAAGATGTATCCTTTGCTAGAATGCAGCTTGTTGCAGAGGAAGAGGATTCCACATGGTTGAGATTTTTTCGGCTTGTTAGGACACTGATTAGAAAAGTGATCTACCCATGTATAACATCCTTTCAATGGTCCCCTCTTTTTTGCAGGTCTTCCAGAGTTACTAATATTTCCACCAGCATTGTTGTTGAAGTTGTTGTTATAGTTGTTGTTGTTTCCTCTTCGGTCTCTTCTTGGTTCATTCCAATTTTTTGGGGTCCCTTTTCCCCTTCCTTCTAAAAAATTTCCCCTTCATTAAGCCTCCTTGGAGCTTGATTATCTTGTTCCAAGTTAACTTCTTTCTATTCCTTTCACGATAGTTTGAAATAGACTTAAGTTGTTGTTCCTGCTTAATAGCTTTTTCATACACCAAGTCCATGGTTGCAGGACTATGTACGTCTACTTCACCACCTATTTAGGCATTAAGACCCATGATAAACTTCCTTATTTGGAATCGCTCATCCTTTTGGTATGTGGGTACATACCTCAGGAGGCGAGTGAACTTTTCCCAATATTCATTCACTAAAGAGTCTCCTTGTTTCAGATTATGGAAATCAATGAGCTTTTGATTGTAGAAGAGTTGTGGTAACTACCATTTCTATAAAATGTCTACAAGGTTCAAACCACAATAGTGGTTTACAATTGAGATGAGGAAGGAAATTTCTTTTTTTTCCTTTTTCCATAGTCGGCGGGTTCGGTCGAACTACATTATATGTTCTATTGAACATATATGTTCGGTCAAACCAATGGTTCAATCGAACCCCCAAACCCTAAAAAAATAAATGATATTTTAAGGGGTTCGATCAAACATGGGTTCAACCGAACCCCTTAAAATAAAACCAAAAAAAACATGAATGTCATTGTCATTTTCGCCTTCTATCATTGCTTTCCCTGTGCTTACATGCGCGCGGCGAACCGAACGTGATCTGCAAATGGTGATGTCTTCATCTCTCCGGCGAATGCAAATTCAACTTCATCTTTCCAAAGTTCATCAACCCAACTTGCATATTGAGCACCAGGTTTGTCAAATTTGAATTTTGTAGAGTTGAAAATGCATTTGTTTGTTAAATTTCAAAACCCTAAATGCAAAATTTTGCAAATTTGTTGAATGGAAAGTGCATTTGTTTGAAAGTTTCTAAATTCTTTTCAACATACATTATTTCGATGATACATTTCTACTCTATTGAAAAATTAACATGCCCTGTCTATGCTTCCAAATTTTGCATACATTTCTACCAGGGCACTTCCAATTTATTTGAGGCATTATATCAAACAGTTCATGGTAATTTTTGATGGAGTATGATAGAAATAGTGTTTCCATTGTATGCACCCTATATCAAACAATTCATTAACAAATTTATTTGAGGCATTATATCAAACAGTTCATGGTAATTTTTGATGGAGTATGATAGAAATAGTGTTTTCATTGTATGCACCCTAGATATCAAACAGTTCATTAACAAATTTATTTGAGGAATTATATCAAAAACACTATTAGAAATTTATTTGAGGCATTATATCAAAAATACTATTGGAAATTTATTTGAGGCATTATATCAAGTAGTTCATTAAACAGTTCATGGTATAAAGTTTAGGGTGCATACAATGGAAACTTGGATAAAATTCTTCATATTTTTCCTTTGAGTCTTATGACATTACTCCAAAAATGGTTGGTGAACTAAATGTATGAATTGAAGAATAAATTTAGAGGAAAGAAACTAGATTGTTTGAATGAAATGTATAATAAAATAGTTCTATTAGGATTAGAAGGAATGAAGGTATTATTAAATTTTCTAGTACAAGAATATTAAATAAATATTGCAAAAGCTAATTGAAAAAAATGGTGCTAATATGCACACATAGCTTGTCCCAACATTATGGGCATATTGTACTAGAATACAAAATCCCATTAGGCTTACTCTTTAGTTTATGAAATGGAGGCCATAATGCCTCATGAGCTTAAGATTCTATCATTATGTATCTCCCTTAGTGATAGCATTGATGATTACACATATCAAGAACACCAATTACAAGAGTTTGAGACCTTGGATAAACAATAAGTAAACTCATTATACTTTATCTATGTACATATACCAAAGATAATTAATGAAAAAATAAAAATGGTGTTGTCCAATGAGCTTTACCATGAGGGGAACTCATCCTTCATATAAATCTAAATATAATCCAAATTTCATAGAAGTAATTTTTTTGGTAAATTTTGACCCAATTGGATTAGTCCTTTTACCATTATTCCCTAGTTCAACACTTGTGCATTTGGTTTTTTCACTCCCAATTGAAAATATATGAAATAATTAGATAATATCATGCATTTTAAATTATACTATTGGTGATCCTATTGTATGTGGGAAATGGTGCTTACTCATCACATATTACCTTTCCTATACCCATTTCACCTAATGATATTTATTGTGTTATCCTTTCCATCTAGGGACAACTAGATTTACATATACCTTCACAATCACACCATTATCTATTTACACTTACATGATTATTTGTCAACATGGTCCCTCATAATTGATTATGACATTATAATTATCAAGCCAATTATATCTATGTTACTTCATCACTTGGATAGGGATTCATTGTTTATGATCCTCACCCACTACATATATATGCTCCTCATCACATTATCTCCCCCATATAGGGGAAAAATCACTTTTAAATGCACCTTCATGACCGTATTTTACACTATTACATTTGCATGAGCTAACTATGTTGTTAAGAGTCATCTTAACCCATTGAGGAGAATTAGGCATTATACTTATTAGGAAAATATAAAAATATGTCCACTTTACTATATATATATATATATATTTAAAACTATTCTTCATATATCTATGTTAAAACTATTAAAAATTAAATTACATAAATCAATTTTAAATTTGTACAAAGAAATAAATGACTTTGACTAAGAGCGAATATTTAAAATATAGCTATCCTCTTTGCAAAATCCAATTTGATTTGAGATATTTATGGACAAAAAATATGGATGAGCATGAGGTAAGTAAGAAATAATAACCTTAATTTATATCTTCCCTCATCAAATAATTTCATGTTTAAAGAGTTTCTTAAGGAATATCCAATTATGAAAAACTATTATATACTTGTTATAACTATATTAAAGTATATCATGAATAAATTGAAAGGATAAAGAGTAAATCACTAAAAACACATACATAAATCATAGAAGTAAATTGATTAATATAAGGATATTCAAGTGGTTGGATATTTTTTTCCAAGAAGTGGAAGAGGTTAAGAAGGAAACATCAAATAAATATAATATTTTAAATACTTTAAAAGAAAAATACATTTCTCCCTGCTCTAAATTGAAATGGTATTCCTTCTAAGATGACAATAATTGAAAAAGAAGAAAATAATCATTATGAAGATCAAGTACCATTGATAAGTTATAAGAGATCAAATAAAATATTCAACAACAAAAGAAAAAAAAGAAAATAGTTAATGCTAAAGAAACAACTACAACCAAGCAACTATATTATAAATTATCCTCTTATGTAGTCTTCATTCCCTATAAATTTCACCTCCTTGTACAAATTAGCTATTGATCACCATATTAGTGAAACAAATTTAACATTTTTAAATGGTTAAACATTATTATTATTTTTATTTGTATAAGTATAATTATTATGGGTTCATTTCTCCTCTCCTACTCTTCCTAATAAGGTTCTATTTTACAAGCCTCATATAAATGTTAGGGTTCTAACTTCTAAAAATTGAATATAGTGTCAACTTAATCTCATTAGACAATGCTCCCCTAGTATTAATGGGGCCAACTTTTTATCTATCAAACTCGGCTATGTTTACATTGAATAAGAATTTGATACCTTTATCATGATACTTGAACTAAGATATCTTGGCTCTAATTTTAGTCATTTTATCTAAAAATTATTGGTGACATATCCATTCGTGTTTAGTTTTAATCATTTATTATTGCAATTAATTATTACAAGGAGATTCTTGAAGCTTGTATTCCATCCCCACCATTTTTATTCTAAATATTTGACATTTTCTTTCAACTTAAAGTCTAAATTTTATCCTTAAAGGTATACATGCTTTTCAATTAGAGTATCCTCTAGTAAAAATAGAAACATTAATAGTGTGGTTATCAAAGAGTGTCTAGGGATGCACACATCACTATTATAATAAATTATAAGATTGTAAGAAATTTTTATGGAAGAAATAACTATCTAATAGAGAATATAATGTATTAGTACATATCTAACTATTACATATTTTAAATAAATCCCCTTTAAAATCTATCTTATTGCCATTTAATGAGTCAACTAGGTTCAAAATTATTTTCATCTTATTCCCCAAAAATTCATCACCTTTACAACAAAACTTGATTTCATCTAATTTATCTTATTTATTCTCAAATCATATTAAAATCACCACCTTAAACTCTAAGAAATATTTGGTAACTTATTTATTTTATCTTCATTTAGAAAGGGGTGTGAAGGGGATTTAGAACCTTTTAAAGTTTCTTTCAAAATAACTAGGAAGATTTTATTCATTTCCTTTCTTGTTGCTTTTAGGATTAAAGTGTTATGAATTTTGTGCCTTCATTCGTAAAAATTCTTATATCAACTCATTTAGCATTTTCATGATCTTTTTATATGGGAAAGGTCAACATACAATGAGGTAGACACTTTCCATTTTTTTATTCCTTAATTAGAACTTTCTATGGAAACTTTTAGTCTTTTCAAACAGCTTACAAAAATATGATAAATGTGTGATTATTTTTCTTTCCACTTTATAAATTTTTGATGTGCTTGGATATATAATTGAGACTCATAATGTACAATGATAAAAATTTAGTATATATGAAAGAAATAATTTTGAGACATCAAACTACCATTCTACATAACTCTCACATGGAAATAAGAATATTATTTTATTTTAACTAAAGAAATTGTGTGAACTCTATCTTGAAAATTACTAATTAATTTTGAATTATATACTTATAATTTAAAATAAGAGCATCCTTTGTAACATGGAATAGATAGGTTAATTTTAATGAAATAAAATATGTTTTTATATTAAGAAAAATTTACAAATATATGGAACTCATACATCAAGAGAAATTGACTAAGATGTAACTTTGTATATGATAATTAAGATGCTCGAATAATTTATATACCTTCTTTCAATAATTAACATTAGAAATTAATACTTGGTTAATATTGTATACCCACCTCCCAATGGTCTTGGAATGGATGCATTTAGATGGAGAAGGATTTCAAAAGGCTCATGGTACTTGTAGATCCCTCAAAGGCATGATATATAACACATGAACTTTATTTATGAAATTTGGTCTTTTGTTGTCGGCTTCTAGTATGAATGTTATCTATACTTGGTGGAATTCTTAGTTGAGACTCTCAATCTTCCATTGTTGGCTTCTAGTGTGATTATACAATATGCTCGCCAAACTGTATTAATTTCTAATGTTAATTATTCAAAGAAGGTTTAGTTTCATAAGAAGAGACCTATGTTCACATATTCCAAGGCATGTTATTATCCACAATGCATGACACTTCTTCACATCTCTACCAAGTTCTAAACAGATACAGATCTTCCATTTCCATGGAGGAGATTGATGATTTAAAAAGAAAATATCATGCCATTTCTTTCTTGAGAAGTCATGTTTGCATTCATGATTTGCAACTTCCATGATCTTCATCCAAAAAGAAATTATGTTATCATTATGTGCCTGATATTAAAACAAATCAAAACCTTCATTTGAGCATGATCGCCAACACAAAGGTAAATGAGTGGAAACAAAAGAAAGCTCGGTTAATGGCTTTTAGCATGTTGGTGGAAAATTTGCATCTTTTTGAAAGTGGCTTCCTAGCTTATTAGTCTTATGTTTAGTAAGGTTTTGTAATCTCCATTGTGTTATGTATTCGGGTCACGGGTATATCTAGTATGATGTCTTCTTTTGGGTATTTTGGGTGCATAAGAGAATGCGCATATGTACTGATGTATTCAACCAATGTTCTTTTGTAACATTGTAATCAGACAATTGGTCATTTGTACTAGGATCTCATTGGTCTTTTTGATATTTTGTAAAATTTGTTACTTGGACTGCAACTGGGGGTTTTCTTGTTGGTTCTTTCCCTCCAATATATCCGCTTGAACCAGCTATATGTAAAATATTATATATAAATAAAATTATAAGTGGTCTCCCACTTTTGCTTAAAAAAAAAAGTTCTTGTAAATGTCCACATCTTTTTCCTTGACACAGTTGCTATTTCTTAAAAAAATTCTTATGATTTTTCATAATGTTGGTCAATAATAAATACTGTAAATATTCTATAGTCATGCTCTTAAATGTCATAAGAGGGTTTCATCTTATAAAGCTATAATAATATTATATGCATTTAGAACATTTTAGACACCTCCCTTGAAGCATTCAACAAATGACAAATAACTACCAACACAAAGTGAGATGCCTCATTTCCTAATATGAGGACAAAATAATAAATCAAAATATTAGGATGCAAGGTTGACCCACCTTTCCCAATACTTGGCTAAGTTTATCATCTATTGAGGAATGGATCCCAAAAACAATTGTGCTTAGTGCTTACAGTTACTAATCCAAGGAATACCTATTCATTTTTTCTTTATTGTACATGCCTAATGACTCCTCATCTCAAGTTAAGTTGTGGGAATGGATTTTTATGCCCTCCCTATGACTAAATGGCTACAAGGAGGTGAATATGATATGGTGGAAAAACCAAGATACAAGTTGGTTTATTTCTCATAAACTCTCTAAAAAATAATTGAATTCCTACATCCTAACTAGAAATACCATGAGGGGTTTAGATCCCATTTTAGACAAAAAATATTCTTATATTGATCACTAGTTCACTTGGACCAACTAAAGAGATGGTGAAATAAGGGAAACTTAGTTGTATTGATAGATTAAAACTTAGTTATTTCTCTTTCCATTGTCCCCTCTCCACAAAACACCCTTATTTAAGTAGATTCTATTAAACCTATCTCACATATCACCTCCCAATTCTTTAAACTTTTCAAACTTATTATTCCTCATACCTAATAATCTATCCTTCAAGCTCAACACTTCCCACCTCAATAAAATTGATCACCTTGCTTCCCTAATATCCCTTTGGTTGATGTTCCTAGACCTAATCAAAATGGTAAGTGGATACAATTGTGGAATGATGCAGTTAAATCTATTGCACTACCTTACTATGATCTTACAATAAGAATATGGCTAGAAAGAGATCTAGAATGGAAAAAAATATGGATCCAAATGGAAAAAAAATTGGTTTTGGCTTTAGCACTTACTAATAACTTTTCTACAATGAGTGGTTGCTTCCGTTGAAATAGAACTTAGAAGATTTGAACTTAATTGTGGTAGAGGATCTCAATTAAGAGATGGGCTACATTGGATGAAAGGATATAAGGGATACAAATTATTTTTTAGTTATCTCAAACATATTTACATTCTCGAGAGTTAATAATATCTATCGTTGATCAAGAGAGGTAGTTCCATGACAACTCTAATGATATTAAATATATTTTCCTCCAACATTACAAATAATTTTTAATTGATCTAGTTGAAGGAGATCTGTGCGTCAAGATATAGTGAAAAATTATGGGCATAACAATTATATATTTTTTAACATATATAAAATGTATGGTTGGATTAGTGAGATATTTATAACAAGTACATGCAATATGAAGTCAAAATTTATTAGATTTGATTCTTAATAAATTAGTTTTAACGATTCAATTTATAGCTTTATGCAATCTATAAGTTTAAATAGTTTGATGGTATCTAAACTTTATACATATAAAAATATGATAAATGTATGATTATTTTTCTTTCCAATCTATAATTTTTTGATGTTCTTGGCTATATAATTGAGATGATTCACTCATATTGTAATGATAAAATTCATCCTCATATGGAGGATTTTATATTATCTTTGATTAAATTCATCCTCTTTATGAGATTCTTATGGAATATGGATATTCTAGTGTGAATTCTTAATTTTAGACATATCTTAACTAGATAAATTTAGGTTCAATGAAGGCAATAGAAATTTTTTTCACTTACATAATCCTATTTTGAAGTTCATTTATGTTAACAATTATTAGATTAAATATTTTTATCCCCAATTATTTTCAAATAATTTTATACTAATCTTTGTATTCTTATTCTTTCTTTCATCGTTTCATTTAAAATTCGAACCATTTAAGGATGCTATGTTATAGATTATAGTTGTCTTCCAATTCTTTTTAAATTGTTAATGGTATGAAAATATTGTTGATGAGTAGATGAATTATTACAACTATTTTAGATTTGTATTCCCTTTATCTAGATATATTATTTACCAAAGTCTCATTGCTCTTTTAGGTCTACTGTATATATATATATAACATGGAAAATGCAGATCATGTTCCACCTGCACCAAATTCTTTGTTTGCAAATACTAGTAATGAGATTAAAAAATTGAGAGATTCATTAGCACAAGGTGCAAACCCGGGGATACATAGTGAACCATGCATTTTAATATTGCATAGTCTAGAAAAACTAAAAGATGAACTTGAGAGGACTAGTGCATATTCCTTAAATAGAGTGACTGTTATTCTTTCCCGCATGCAGGAAGAAGTACATGGTGACATTCCCCTTAAACAAATACAGGATAGTGTCACCAAAGAAATGATAAAAAACACTTGTTTTCCATTTTATCAAAATGTGCAGAAGGTTAGGGAATACCAGGTCACTAGATGTGTCGATCATGTTATGGCCTCATTGATCTACCCATGATTTCTCACAACACATGATCTATACCCAAACAATGACCAAATTCCATTTTATTTTGTTCAACAGTTGTATGCTGAGGTCCATTTGGGCCTCAAAGTTAACTACCTAGACATTCAACCATATGTTGGTCAGGGGCATGGCAGGATTGTTGATAGGCCCACCTATCGTCGAGTAGATAGACCAACCCCAGTGTTTAGGGTATTGGTTGGTGAGAGGTCTCCTGCTCTCACCCTAGCTCTAGCCCCCATAGCAGATGAGGTTGTCATTGCTTCCCAAAAGGAAGCAATTGACACTGTAGGTGAGATTGTGGCTGCCACCACTAGGATATCTGATGATCGTGTAGGTCAGTATTTGATGTCCAGACATTCCCGATCCACACCATTTTCAGCACAGTGGACCACCATGGATCCTTTTACAGTGGTCAGCATCCCTACTCCTACACAGCTTGATGCACTTACATGAGATATGTCACGCATGATTCTGCATTGTTTGGTTGAGGACATGTTGGAGGCATATGCCAACATTGCATCAGACAATGGGATTGGTATAGAGGATGTTAGAGATCATTTGATACATAGAGGTCATTTAGCTCCAGGATCCCATCACTCTCAACCGAGCACTAGTGCGCATCAGGATCCACCTACAGTTCATTTGGCAGTTGCACAGACTATGGGTTTTACTGATATGTTGATTGGTTCTGGTTCATCATCACTGATGCCATCTCACCTTCATAGTCCCCTACATTCATCATTTATGGCACGACATGGGATAGATTGGATGGATGCAAATTTTGATTCGTTGCTTGACTGTTTGGTGGATATGGTGGAGGCGACTATTTCAGAGGACTTAGGTCATCCGATATTAGATGATATTCATGTATGTGTGCATGTACATGTTTCAATTCTTTTTTCATTATTTTAAAAAAAAATTAACTAGATATTCATGTAAGTTGATATATATATGTATATATATTGTTACAGGTGGACATACCTCATATCACTCCTAGCCTTGGTCCAGATTGTGTGCATGATCAATGTGACTCTGTGGATGAATCTGCTACTAGTGGACATGTGAGTTTTTCATTTTTTATATAATCACGTGTATATGTACATGCAATATTTATGTATGCATAGATCTAGATTGATATTTAAAAATACAAGTTCATTTAATAATAACTTTCATAAATTTTATTTAATATAAATTATATGTATTTAACACATCTTGTACACAATTTTATTTGTAGGGCTCAACACATCCATCAGAGCAGGACCGTTCTCATTCAGATGGCCATTCGACTAGGAGTATACATTCATATTAGGCCATGCACACTAGATTTTTGATCTTTACCACATGAATTTGCTTATACATGATGATCTTTAGTATTTGAGATTTGATGATCTCTAACTTACATTTGCTTATATGATATACATACATTTGCTTATTTGTTGATCTTTAGTATTCGACATTTGATAATCTTTAATTTACATTTTGCTTAAATGATATATACATATATTTTCTTATATGATATATACATACATTTGCCTCTTTGCTTATAATATGTGTTATGTTTATATGTATTGAATCCCTTTACATGTATGTACATGTGTTTGCTTATGGTTTAAACATGTTTACACATAATATATGTATGCATTTGCTTTAAATATTTAATATACATACATGTTTTCTTATTTTATGATCTCTTACAACTTACATTTCCTTATATTCACTATAAATTTGATCTCTAGTAGAATTTTAAGGAAATCAATGCCACTTTATAATTAAGTTCATTCATGTTGATCACAATAATTTTTTTTTTTAAATGACTTAAGCAATATGAACCATTGAGTTGAGAACAAGATTTAATCTTTTTGACAAGTAACTTGAAATTCAATTCAAATATAATTAAGAAAATTCAATTCAAATTATACATCTATTATACATTTTTGACAAGTAACTTGAAATTCAATTCAAATATAATGAAGAAAATTCAATTCAAATTATACCTCTATTATACATTTTTGACAAGTAACTTGAAATTCAATTCAAATATAATTAAGAAAATTCAATTCAAATTATACCTCTAATATACATTTTTGACACTTTAACAAAATTCTAAAATTACTAGATATGTTGTGCATACCTATGAATTAAATAACAACAAACTCCAGAATGAAATAACTTGTTTGTTTACTACTTGATTCATTTAAACTAGGATCTAGTTATTCCATGTACACTAGAATAATTTTTTTCCCATCCTGGATATGCATATAAATAGAAGCTTATTTTTCATTATTCTGGATATCAAATTGCAAGATTAATTGTCATTTATATCACTTGGAGTGCAGATTTTGGAGAAGAAGTTTTTGCACATTTATCAAGGAGGAAAATATTGGAGCTCGACAACTTTTCATTTTTATCAATCAAGGAAAAATTTGGAGGATAATTTAACTAAGTTGGTAGAGGACTTGTTTTGAGTCATCTTTAAGTTGAAGAAGAAAATAAGACAACAAAGAAAAAGAAAAAATGTGTCTCAATGAAAATTGTCAAAAGAAGAACATAAGAGGTGTGAACAAAACTTGGAAAATTATCATAGAAAGAAACAAGGTACATGCTTGTTTCTTCTCTCTCTCACTCTCAAGTGTGTGTTTAAAATTTTATGTGCGTACATTTTGCATTGGCTTTCTTACTAAAATTAGAAATGTTTAATGTATGACCATTTTTCAACTTACAATACCCCAACTTAAAATGTACTCTTAAACTAAAATATTGTACATTAAATCCTTCCCTACAAACCTTACACTTATATTTTACCAATACCTTTATTTAATGTTTTTGTCATCACATTATCATTGTTGAGTATTGCATCTACACAATTTTCTCTTTACTTTTTTCATGAAGAAAATGATAGTGTACTTCAATACATGCTTAGTTCTCCAATGAAACCTTAAATTTTGTGTCCCTCACTATGCCACTTTGATTTTCATAATTTTTTCAACCACATTAATTATTTTATGGCTTTGCAAATTCCTATATATTCTAACTTTGCACTTTGAAAGAAACCATTATTTTTTCTTAATTATTCATGAAACTACACCTTCATGTACAATGAAGTAGCATTCTAATGTTGATATTTGGTGATCAATATCCCCTATCCAATCTACATTTCAACATCTAATTAGCTTAAAAATTTTCTAAACTCCCATTGAATTTAATCTAATGATCAATAGTTCCTTTAAAAAAATATTTTTTAAATATTTTAATAAATGCCCAATTCTAAGCTCTAGAATTATTTGAAAATTAGAACTCAAATTATACTTAAAGCCAATGCAATGTGAGGTTTTCTATAGAATAACACATGTATACATCAAAACTCAAGCTATATGGTGCCAAGGAATAATTATTTTATTTTCATCACTTCAATTTTCTCAAATTATTTTTATGTTTTATAATCTAGGGATTCCTCAAGCTAGAGTCGAGCCAAATCTAGATATTGGATCAAACGAATCCGTTGAAGAACACATGGACCTTGAAGTTAGGGAGGAGACCCAAGTTCAAACAATGCTTGTTGGAAAGGGGTCAAGATCACTTCCTTCTACTGGTATGGATGAGCATATAAAACTAGCACACAAACTTTTCACTTATAGCATCATGTTTTATTGAAGTTTGTTTGCTTGCATACATAATGGTGCAGGAGCACCTGGCAAAGTTCAAGTTTTATTGAAATTTTGGTTGAAGTTACAATTTTTGTTGTGCTTTCATAAGGTCATGTTGACCATTTTTTTAGGTGCTTAGGGTTTTTTTTACACTTTGGGAAAGAGGATGTCAAAACTTCTAAAGTTTAGAGGCTCCTTTTTCTAAATGGTGAAAAGTTGTTAAATGTCTGAAAACACATTGGGTTTTATAAATTTCATTTTTAGGTCATCTATGAGCTCGACCCAAGCTTCTAAATGATTTTTTTGGCCTATTTAAGGCATGCCTCGACCTTATGATAGGGTTGGAGGATATAGTATTTTGGAAAACTTTTGTAATATTGCTGGTAATAGTGTTCAAGAAGGTGGTTTCCTGTGTTTGCGTTGTTCTTGAGCTTTAATGGAGTAATCTTCCCATCATTTCATTTGTAGAACATAGTGTTAACTTTGTGCAAGCTTATTGTGCCAATATTTTGGTTTTGTAAATCCTCTCCTTCTTCTGTTTGTACATAATTTGTCAATTTTCATTTTCAAGCCTGTAACAGGCAGTTTTGTAATAATGGAGTCCTAGAGCATCTTCCCACCGTACAAGTTGTACGGCCTCTTCAGATTTGTGCCTAGGCTCCCTCATTGTAATTATGGTAGATTGTAGGATTTTTTTGAGTGCAGGAGCTGCCAGCATGATGATGCCCTAGGCGAGCTAATGCAGGTCCAGTTGGGGCAGACTTGGAGAAAAAACCTCATATCTTGTAGGGGAATAAAGAAATTTAAGAAATTATTTTTTTAGAATTTAGGGGGTGGTATTGGCTAAGAATGGTAATCAGGAGGAGGTTTTATTAGTGCATTTGATAGGAGAACTTTTCACCAGTCCTAAAACTGTTTCTGAGCAGCTTGAAACCCTAGGTTCTTGACATTTTCTACATTTGGACAGTGTACGGCCTGTACAGGGCTAAAACCCTAGGAATATTTGAGGCATTAGCATGAGAAACTCAGACCATAAGCAAAGTACCCTGATTCTTTGGTGGGTTAAGAGGAAAAGTAATTTTAACTCTGTTCAGAGGCCTAATTGTGCTCTTACGTTAGTAGCCCAAAAGTAGGGTTTGGTGGTAGCGATGAAAGAATAAATACTTGTGGTTGACTAATAATCATAGTGGGATGGTTTTTAAGCCTTGGAGGATACCACACACCCTTGCAACAAGTTGAGGAGATTTGGAGTGTTAGTTGGTCTTTAGGAAGATTAAGGGCCAAGGTGGAAAATGGAGGAGGAAGCACCAAGTTTGGCTTGGTTAGGAGTATGCAATTGATAAGAGGAGTTGGTCAAGAAAACCAGGGGCACCTAGACAAGAATAGAGGCCTATACATTAGATTGATGAAGCCAAGCACCAAGGGGGTCTTATGAAGAAAGACCTAGAGCAGGAACTAGTGATTAGTTCCTCCAACTTCATCCTATCACATAAACTTCACTTATATAACATCATCTCACTTTTTTTTGCAAAATATTTTGTGACATGTAGGAAGGGCTCAACAAGCAAGAATTTTTCATGCTCAAGTCGAGCCAAATCTAGACATTGGATTAAATGAATCCGCTCAAGAATGGATGGTCCTTGAAGATAGGGAGGAGGCACAAGTTCAAACAATGCATGTTGGAGAGGGGTCGAGATCACTTCCTCCTACTAGTATGGATGAGCATATAAAACTAGTTGAGAAGGTGAGGAAACAAATTTCTCATAGAAATTTAGATCATTTACTTGAAATGGATATGGAGAAACTGAAATATTATGCCAACCAGCCTTATAATAAGAGAAAGAGGTCAATGACTAAATCTGTAAATGGAATGATCAATCATCATTTCTATCGTCTTGATACACTTGAAAAAACCCAATTGTTATCACATTTACTTCTGCGTGATGATCTCAAAGAGTCATTACAATTGTTGGGTGTACATTCGGCATTAGATAAGAAGAAACACATGGGATTACAAAAGGATATTATTCAAAATGTTAAAAAGGGTTTAGATTCCATTGGGAAAGGATCTCAATTAGTGGATAAGGCCACTACAAGAAGGGTGATGTTGACATCTATTGTACATCAAGATATAGCAAGAAAAAGAAAAATGTCTGCACTTTCAATTGAAATTGGTTATAGTAGAAGCACATTGATAAAATATGAGAAAAAGAGAAAGTTTTTGGATGAGAGTTTAGAAGGAAATTGGGAAATTATGTGTAGAGCTCCCCGTTCTGACAAGATTAAGATGTTGTTAGGAACTTGGTCTCAGTGTTTTTGGCATGATTAGACTCGTCCATCATCAAATACTAGAGATGTTATGAGACACGTGATTGGACCTAGTATTTATAAAAATCATATCAAACATTGGCTAGACATAACACAATTTGAGATGTATATGAACTTTGTAATGCATATCCTCATATAAAGATTGGGAAAACAATGTTTCAAAGGTTAAAGCCATATTATGTGAAGATAAACAAGTTTTTTGAAACTTGTTGTTGTCATTATCATATGAATTTGATCTCTACTATCAGTGTTTTCAAAGATGAGAGAAGAAAGATGTGGGTTTCAAAATGCACCTCCTAAACATGAAAGTTTGTTCATAAAGTCTATATTATGTGATCATGAAAATGGACCTCAAATAAACTGCATAAAAGGAATTTGTGAGACATGTGGAAATTTGGCTAAATTTCCTTCAAGAATTGAGGATACTGACCTAACAAAGACAGTAAATTGCAAGAGGTAAGTACTATTTTTAGAGAGTTTATTTGTTTCAATTTCTCATAGATTGTTATTTGGATTCTCTTTGATGTAATGTTTCATTGATCAAGTGTGGTTTATTAGTTATTCACATATTTTATTGACACAGGTACAAGTATGTAAAGTTGCAAACAAATTTTGGGAAAGAATCCACAAGGTTGAACTATGTAGAAGAGGAGATTCCCATTGGAAAATTTATGGAAGATTTTCAAAAATTGATACGACCATACATACATCATTCATTTTTTGCTAAGTGGCAAGCACAACAATTCTAAACATTGAGAGATACTTTCCCACATGGAACAGTTCTATCAGTAGTTGACTTTGCAGAAAATTACTCCTTTGTACATCAAAAGGAGATTCAATTAGAGTATTACTTTTCAAAGTAGATCACTATTATGGTTCATGTGTGTTATCGACATGCACAATAAAAATTGGATGGTGTTGAAAGTATAGATGAAGAACGAGCCATTAAGAAAGAATATCACTTTTATATTAGTGATGATAAAGAGCATGACACACTTTTTGTCCAACATTGTTTTACAATATTTTTGAGAATTTGAGAAGCAGGGGTGTAAATTTGAAAATCATTTTGTATGGTCAGATGGATGTGTGGCACAATTCAAGTCTTCACGGCCATTCTATGCACTTGTAGATATCATAAAATCTACAAAATACCACATGTTTGGATTTTTTTTTAGAGTGGGCATGGAAAGGGTGAGCATGATGGAGTAGGAGCTTGCATCAAACAAGCTTTAAGAAAGCATCAAATGAGTTATCCAGAAGATCATCTAGACAATGCACATGTTGTTGTTGAATGGTGCAAGAAACACACTTTGCATCAAATGTGGCCTGGTGACATCTTCAAGAACAAATCGACACATTCCACATAGAGTGTTTTGGAAGATATCGAGTATGTATAAATTGCATTAAATCAAAAATTTGAATTTATTTAAATTTAATATATATATATATATACATATTTGTTCACATAAGTTTTTGTTGTACATATGTATCTAGGTGTGGATAGAAGATCGATGCATGGATGCAAGAGGGTAGAAAAAACAAGATCTTTGCATTGTGTTAGGAGTTCAGATAGTCGCCATGGATAGATATTAGACACAAGAGATTACTCTTGTTTTTGCACTGAGTGCATTGAGGGAAACTTTGATTATGCATGCAACAATC